>JAYRBT010000043.1:8883710-8959606 GCA_036023395.1 Myiotriccus ornatus
AGTTTTCTGTTTGATGCCCTTTCCTCGTGAAGTAATAATGGTGTATGATTCAAAAGAGCTGAATTCTTAGTTTGGGTTTTAAAATGTATGTGGGGGAAAAATCTGCAATACCTGAAGCACTGCTCTGTGGCAGCACTCCTCTTGTACATCCTGAAAAGGTCTTTTATAAAGCTTTATGGTAGTTTTAGAAGTACTTTACAAGTATTGATGTGCATTTTGAAATACTGGGATAACAGTTCTGCCATCTGTGGCAGTTCTGATGTCCGAATATATTTGGGTGGAATGGGAGAGTTTGTTGTTCCTTCTTGGTTTGGTTGCTGACCAAAGCCAAGGCAGATTCTCTTGTGCAGTCCTTGCACTTGCACAGGTTTAAGGATTCGCTGGTGTTTGGACAAAGTTTTTTTTATAATCTGCATAAATTTGCTGCCCTTTCAAACCAGTTGCTAAGAGGACTCGTGTGCAGTGTGGCACTGAAGATCAAAGTGTGTGTGTGTGGAGTGTGGGTTTTTTTGTTGTTTTTTTTTTTTTTTTTCCCCCTCTCAGGCTCTTCCAAATCAGAAGACAGGAGAAATGATCTATATTTAGAATAACTGAGGAGCTGCTGCTCCAGCAGGAGGAAGCGTTATTTGTGTGCACTGCAGCGTTTCAAAAGGCAGAGCGATGTTTCATCATTTTATTGTCAGATCTGGAAAGGGAGACGGCCTGTTTGCCATTCCCGGGGCATGATGAGACCTGCAGGATGTATAATGCATTAGTGTTTTGTCATAATTCCTTTGAGTTTGGCTTTGGCTCCATCCACCTGTTCATTAGTGCTCACTAAGCGAAACAGGTGAATACTCAACAAGTAGAATCGAAACCAGAACGTGATACAATAGAGCTGGGAGCAGAGCCTGCTGCCTTGCTTTTGTGGGACTTTTCCCCCCCCTCTCTTCACAGCTCATAATTCCTGTTCCAATTGGTAGATCTGAGCAGGTTTTGAAAGCCTCTTCTTGCGTTCAGTCTTCAGGTTTTCATTTCAGCCACTACAATGTAAGCATGAATTATATCATTAGGGAATAAAGGCTCTCAGAGTGGTATGTTTGTGTTGAGGGTATTAAGAGTGTGTTACATGTGTGGCTTAAGAAGAGCAGAAAATACTTATTTCAAGAGTTTATTATTATAAACATTTATATATAAATATATATATTCTTCATATTTTAATATTGATATTTTCATATCACACTTGTAGCAACAGCATGTTGTTAAACCAAAAAATGTCAGCTGAAAGTGTTTAAAGTAAACCTTTTCTCTTAAACATGCAAGATTCTAACAGTATATAATATGTATTATATTTATTGTGTAAATATACACATATTCTATAAATAAATGCGTTATATAGTATATATAGTATATATTTATTCTGTAAATAAACACATATTTATTTAATAAATAAACACAATATACTTTATCATAGGAAGTGATCAGAAAGTGTAAAGCTGAACACATCCTCATGAGGGACAGCTAAAACTTGTGTCAATGAGCTTCAAAATTCTTTGCCCTTGGATTCCTCCAGGAATTTGTCACTCTAAGAGTCAGACTGCAGCTGCTTGGGCATTTCTCTCTGAACAAGCAGGAGGAAAAAAGCCCATTTTCCAGTTTCTGGTCAGTACAGCGAGGCGAGTTTCGGGAACGTGACAGGTTTCGGGAATGATGTAACCCAGCAAGAGCGGGGATAAGAAGTCTTCCCCTCGGAGCAGAGCAGAACAGAGCGGGGCTGCCCCAACCAGAGGGGGTTTGGTGACGTTTTGCTCTCGTGCTGCTCACGGTCTGCATTCGGCCAACGCCTCGGAGTGCGCTTGGCACGGGAAAACTGCTCGGAAAAGCCACGAAACTGCTGCATTTCAATGAACTGAAACTGCAAGTCAGGGACGCAGTGAGTAGTTGGCCGTGGCTGCACTTTGATCTGCCTCCTCGTGGCCCTGAGCCTGGTGATCAGGTGTGTGCTGTTTCATCTCACTCAGCAGAGTGCAGAACGAGTCCGGCTGTTCCGTGACTCCTGTCGGAACACGCACCTGGCATTGCATATTGTAATTCCACTGGGGACGCCTTTCTTTTTTTTCCTTCCCCCTTCCACCTGTCGTCAGTAACACGCCGTTTCCCAGCGGGGGGCACGGGCAGAGTGACACCGATTCAGATTCAGTATTTCAGACTCTTTTTGCTGAGACTATCATCACAATTTGGAATTAAATCCGCTCCTACTCTCAGATTCTTCGTGCGCTGAAGGATCAGAAATATCGAATTATTAAAAAATTGCTACTTTTTTTTTTTTTTAATAACATTTGTTTACTTGAAGGAAACTTCTCCCCTGTTTCAAGAATCTGCATTTTAAATTCTCTTGGTCTGGAGGTTTGCTTTTAAACCTGCCATTATATCAAACAGCTTTTTAGTTATCGCTGCAGGGCGCAGCACTCCCAGTTCTTGCGTGACAGAGATGTCATCACGTTGAGGTAGCCTTGGGCATTGAAACTTATTAAACCTTATTTGTTTTATAAGTGATTCAGTATACAAGTGTGAGTAATAATTAAAAAAAATAAAACGCCCTACACAGTGATCTGATGAAACTTGAGTCTTAGGAACGAGGCATTTCCCTGAGCTGTCTCTAATGCAAAGGTTGTTTAGCAATAGCTACATGCTTATGTAAATTTGGCTCCAGGGAAGAAAGAACTCTCTAACTCCATTCTTTCAGACCCAGAGGCACAAAAATAGAATATTTCCAAATAGAATGTTTCCCAAGTCTCCGTATTTTTGGCATTCTCAAAGAATTAGCCGTGTTAGGATTGTCTGTTGGCGCTGTTTTTTTGAAAAAGGGGTTGTTGCTTTGTGGTTTGGTGATAAAGGTGTAGAAAAAGCAGTGTTGGTGAGAGAAACCAAAGTTCTTATGTCTGCAGGTACCGAGGGCACCAACTCCTTCCTGATAATGCCATTTCTCTCCTAGGTGTCACAGAGTGTCTGTTCTAATGTGGCCTTGTTGGACACTGCTCAGGTCTTTCCTTCTCACCAGGAGTTTTGTGGTTTGTTCAAGGTCCAGAAGTTCTGTTGTCATAAAGCTGTTTCTTTTTCCTGTCATAAAGCTGTTGCTTTTTCCTGTTAGGATGTGGTACTGTCTCAAGCTGCTAACATTTCATTTTCCTTCCAAATATTTAAAATCTGTGGTTTTGTGTAATCTGAAGATGGAAAGGAGATAGTCTGTCAGCTCTCCATGTGTTGGTCTAAACTTTTCAGGCATTCAGCTGATAAATAACTGGGGTCACATGGAAGGTGCTATTCTTTGGATCCCTGGGCTGTGTTGGTGTCTGACGTGGATGTGTCGTGGTGATGCTCAGCACCCAAACGTGTGTGTGCCACAGCAGGAGTGCTGCTTGTGCTGGAGGCAGAGCGAGAACAGGGGCTTTAACTAACCCATTTAACCATTAGCTGCACTTGGAATTAGGGAATGTTTAATGCATTCTGAGTGAACTGAGGTACTGACAGCATGTCCTCCCTCCTTGCACCCAGCCAGGAGGCAGGGACGGCTGATGGCATTCCCTGGGTGTTGTGTGGCTACCAGGGGGTGCTCCAGAGCAGTGCAAGGCATCGTTTCCTGCTCTTCCCAGCGAGGCTGGAATTACCCTCCCAGTCCTCCACTTGGTTACAACCAGAGGGTAGATCCAGACTTGCGCCTCCTGCTCGGCAGGAAGATCCACTCACTCCCCAGCAGCCAGGCCACCCCTCGTGGTGATTTGTGTAGCTTGGGGAACAAGTCCTGGAGATGATCCCGACTGATAGACCTCCTGCAGGTCGGGCCCAAAGTGGGTTACGCAGACAATTGGCAGGTGTGGTGTCTCTGCCAGGATTACTGAGAAACTGGGCTGTGTTTGCCTTGCCCGGCGCTGCTTCCAAAGCGGAGCCAGACCTGACAGTCGTCATTGCTTGCACACCACTGATTTTCTCTAATTTGTAGGTGGCTTAATTATTTATAAGAGAGGGAGTCACATACTTCTCAACAGTTCAGCAGGTTGGGTGAGTTGTGTGCTTTGTGTCCTCATTGAGTGAGGAGCCCGTGGCGTAACTCCGGCTGCGGGGATGCTCCGACAGGCAGGCTCCTGCTTTCAGCACTGGGAGCTGCTGACACCAGAGTGCCTGTGCAGGTGGCAAACCAAGCTTATTAATTGCTTTGTTTGTATCAGATTTTTGGAAACGGTGTGCCTTGGATATTTTTCTTCCTTCAAGGCAGGAAGTTTAAGTTGGATACTGTAAAGCCGATTCGGCCTTTTCCCTCTATTTTTCTTATATTTCCTATTTTTTTTTTTAAATGTTTTTAATTCATGCATCATGAACTTTTCTTGTTAGTACAACCCCTGTAAGCTCCAGGCTTGCAGGATTTTTCTGAGGCAGTAACTCTGCTGTACATGCCTGACTGTAGCATGTGCTGGAAGAAAATACACACTTTTTTTTTTTTCCTCTTTTCCCAGAGTGCTCTCTTATTTCCTCTGGAAAATTTATCTGCTACACTCAAAAGCTTGAGAAATTTGGACTTTTGCATGCTTTGACTCACAAAGAAATAATGAAAACTTCTTTTCTTTTCTGCACTCAGAAAAAAATAACCCAAATCCAGACACTGGATTTCCTGCTGCGTTGAATATCTGAAGAGTAGTTCCCCACAGTTTGGCTGTTACATATTTAGTTCTGTAAAAATGGTTTTAAAAATGCCTCTTAAACTTCTCTGACACAGAGAAATACCCAATGGTTTACTTGGAGAAACACCAATAACCTGCTCCAAGGCTTCATTTGACCCACAGATCACCTCCATGGGTGCAAACAGAACCTTCTTCCCTGTCAGACATTTGGCATTTTCAGCTTTGTTTAGTCCAAAACCAGTGAGTAGCATATCTTATTGAGAAAAAACCATGTAAATATTAAGTTCATTTATTCTAAAGTTTAGTTTTAATTCAAACACAGCAGCTACGGTGTCCTTTGGGTAATTTTTACTTCCCCTAAAGACGTGTATTGATAGAATAAAATCCCCTAATCCACATCTCAGTTGATAATAGAGTTGTTGCTACGATGATTTTAACATTGGAAGGATATTATTAATCGTAGTTTTGTTTGGGAGTTGGTGTTCTGTGTTGAAAATAGTTGAAATTTAAGTTTTAATGAAACTGCTGTGGGGAAACAATGTGTGTTTGGCTATTTTGTTCAGGAAATAATAGAAATGGCTGTGACATGGAATCTGCCCAGGTCACTGTGCTAAATTCATTCATAGGTGTGTGAGGGTGTTTTCTTACCTTTTTTTTAATTAAAGCCTTTAAAAAAATTGCTGTGCAGTATTTGAAGAGTTTTCTCATTTCCTGCTCTTGTGTTGGTCGATTCCTTCCCGCATCTCGCTCGGAGGTGGCACTTTCAGTTCTGTTTTTCCTGGGGAGTCAGGGCTGCACTCAAAGTTGGCCTCAAGGATGTGAAAACTCCTGGAGAAGTTTGTAGGAAGGTGCCAGAATTCAGGAACTGTGGAAGACTGAAAACACGCTGAGGTGTTGAGGATCTGCTCCACCTTTGCTGGGTGTCTTGGCCGGGTGCTGAGCGGTGTGGGAACAGACATCCAAAGGCGTTTGTGCAGGAGCATTCCCAAGGATCTGTTAAAAAGCTGTTTTCTCTGCGTTATCACTGCTTGAGGAGTTGCACTGTGCTTTGTTGGAAAATACCTGAATGTAACACTAAACGTTGGGAAGCAGCCTGTGTGTGCCTTAAAAACTGCTGTTCACTGGGCTGTTGGACAGCGAGGAGAAGGAACTGTGAGGATGCAGGGATGCTGCTGTGTCTCCAGCATTCCTGGCAGAGCACGAGGAGAAACCAATGATGGGTTTTAAAGCAGAACACAGGAACAAAGTGATGAAGAAATGAGCTTCTGCATGTTTCAACAGAGAGAAATTTTAGAGGCGCTCTAGATTTGCTGTACCAAAGGTTTGTTTGCAGGTTTTGACAGCTCTTCTTTAGGCTTTTTAGCACAAAGCAGACTTTTATTGTCTGTCAGTGAGAAATATTTGTGTTTTCTGTAACACTGACAGAGTGTATTGCTAAAAACTGTGCCACATTTATACATTTGTGTTGGTATTTATTGTCCATTCTTCTGGGCCTGAAGTCCTTCTGTAGCGTTGCTGCTTTGTAAAAGTCGTTTTTCAGGGATCCCTCACCGTTGCCTGCATTAAAATCTTAAATCCTTCCATATATAATACCAAATTCCCACGTGTAGCTCGTAGTGGAGCTGATCAGCAGTGCTAATTTGGGATCCTGAAGTGCAGTTTAGTACCCAACCAAAACAGGACGGGCACACAGCCCCGAGGTGTTTTTCTTGCTCCCAGCCCCGCCTGCAGCGCGGGAGGTTTGTGTGTGTGTGTGTTTGGTATGTGTGAGAAACTACAGACTTTTAGGGGAAGTCTGTTCTTGTTTAACTCCCAGGCATATTTATTGAGGAAGGTTTTTTCTGCTGGTGAATGCCAGAGCAAGGACAAACAAGTGCCTGAGCGCAGGAGTTTTGATGCACGTTGGGCGAGCAGAGGAAGTGTTTAACGTGTGGTTTAGTGTGTAAGGTGTTCTCTCAGGTGTTGACAGTCCTTAATCTGACTGGGGTATTTAATTGTAGATAAAATGGGTTTGGAGGCTTTGTGCTTTTTGCTGCCCAAATCCCTCAGCACAGGAGTTGAGCTGGACTGTTGGAGGTGTGTTTGCAGGGGTTTGCCCTCCCAGGTGTCTGTAGGTGGTTTAGGCTCTCACAAGCTGTGACTCCTGTCACAGGGACCTGAGTTGGCCCAAAACCGGTTGCTTTTATTTTTCTCTCAGTTTTTTATTTCCTTGGGTTTTTTTCATTCTCTCTTGAGTGTTTTGTGGCCAGCTCAGCCCCCTGAGCAGTTACCAAGAAGTGTAACTGCACCCTGAGACTCTCTTCCTTTTATGCAATTTAAATCAGCAAACACCACAGATTATTGCAAGAACAATAAAAAGTATTTTAAAACTAAATACTTGGTATATTGTGCTTTAGAATCTCTGTCTTCTCATGTCTGTTTTCCCTATTTCACTTGCAGGCACAGCTGTTTAAACATGGCAAGAGAGAAGACTGTTTACCATATGGTAAGTTTGTAATATCCTGATTCCACTTTTTAAAGTCATTGCAATAAAAAAGGGGAAAGGAAGATTAACCTGGTGCTGTAAGGAGTCAGGGAAATCACCAGGGAAGTGATAAGACAGGGAAAACAAGGGGAGCTAAAGTAGAGATGACTGTGAGGGAGGAGCAGATGCCACCAGGGAATGTTGTGTTGGAACAGCACATCCAAGGATTTGGCAGGGGATCACGCTGGCCATTGCTGTAATACAGGAGCTGAACATAGAACATACAAACTATCAGACGTGGAAAATATTTTTAAAAGTTCATTAGAACATAAGCTAGTTTTGTAAATATTGCTGCTGAAAGTTTTGCAGGCTCTTCAAGTTTAAACATAAGCACGGGGGGTTTCAGAAAACCCAAGAACTGGTTGTACGCAGGACCCAGCTGGAATTATGTCAGGATACTGTTGGAATAATTAAAAGGTTTTCGTGGAAAGAGGTTATACTGGATGTAATTAAGGGTAGACAGGTACCATAAAGGGAACACAGAGGTTTCCGAACAGTGTAGCTGTGTGTTGGATTTGTGTTCATCTCGTGGTGAATCCTGGAATATGGTCAGAATTGACCGCAGTGATCTTGGGTTTTACTGATAGCAGCAAAGAGAGGCAGGGAAAGATGGTGGCTAATCCAAAAACACTACAAAGAAACCTCATCAGTTTTGTGGAGCTTATCCAAGTCCCAGAAAAGGGGTTTGTGCTGTTCTCAGGAACCAAGCAGTGATGAAAACTCTGTTCAGAGTGATTTCACTAATGCAATTATTTTGGCCCCGAGAAGAAGCTTTTTACATCTGGTGCTGGAAACAATTTCAATTTTCCAGCTCCTTAGTCTGAGAGGCACACACCTCCTTAGAAAATGCCTGAGAGATGGGTAAAGATGGAGATAAGACAGTGAAGACAAGTAACATGGAACAGCACAGGTGCTGTACAGCTGGTCAGGAACAAACAGCAGATACTGGGAATGCCATCCCACAGAATTAGCAGGCAGCACTGGAGAAGCTGTCAGAGAAGCACAATAATAAACAGGCTGGATAAAATCTGGTATGACACAAAATTACATAATTTAAAAGATGCAGCTGTACAGCACAGTAGTCTTAATGGGTATGGAAGGAGCATATTGAGCCCACAAAATGAACCCTGCTGGTTAAAAGCAGATTCTTTGACCCATGGCATAGAAAGAATATTGAGTAGTTATGATTCTGGTAATAAAAGAAAAATCAGGAGTGTACCAGTGACTAAATTTACCTTAGAAAATCTAAAATCTCACAACTGAGAAGCAGAGATTCAGATGGGAACTGCTCAGGATTAAAAAACAAATGTGAGAGACAAAAAATACCTAGGATTTTTAGTTATAACAAATCTGAGGATGAAATAGGAGAAAAGAAATAGGCAAATGTCAAAGAAAGATCTCGTTGAAATATTTTGTGACATAGAACTTGGTTTAAAAACAGACACTAGTCCTGAAGCCGTTACATGGATCTGTAGATATTACAGTGATTCAAAAGCTCGCAGGACTTGCAAGAGGCTTATTTTTATATATTTTTATTTTTTTTTTCTCTGTGAATATTGATGTTTCTGCAGCCTCTTCCTCCTAAACCATCAGTCTCTCAAGCTTTTATAGCTGCAAAAAATCCAGGTTGCTGGAAGGTGTCCAAGCAATGGTCATCATCACTGGCTTCACCTTGTGGTCTGCATGGATCAGTTATTAGTATCTTAGTACGTCAGGATCCATCCCCAGCCTTTTCAAAGACTGAGGAGATTTTTAAGTCGTGTCCTGCAGCTTCTCAGACTTGGAAATAATTGTGTTTTCTTTGATCTCTGTATTTTGAAAACCCTGATGCAGGAGGAAGAGGTTGCAGAGCGCTTTGCCAGTGTGATTCCTTGTGTGCGGTGTTGTTTGGAAGAAGGATGGCCCTTCAGAGCCCAGCTCATTAGTCTCTATTAGCTCATGGTCAGCCTTCAATCAAGAATTATTTTCAGCCTGATAAAATTACAGGAGGTCTTTTTTATTTGTAACAGGCGTGGGTTCCTTGTGAAAATTTGGAAACCTGGAGCCTTACAGTCATTAGCCCAAGATTCTCCTTTCTCTGTGTTTTTTTAACTTTGCTGGACAAATAACTTTGTTGCCTTTGATGTGCCCAGATGAGAGGGTTTGTGGCCGGCTGTTTACACATACACAGTGTTTCTCATGTCTAAATGTTTATGGACATCCATCCTCATAAAAATCTCTGTGCCAGGGGAGTTAAGTTGGTGCTGCCTGAAAATACTGAACGAGGAAAGGCAAAAGCTCCCTCAGTGTGCAGGAACTGATGAGTTTTCTGAGTAAATGAATATTTTCTCAGTCTTGGTTCTGTTAGATTACTGAAAATTCTTAGACGCTGAAATACACTTGAACATGTTGCTTCCAGTGAGAATTAGAGGCATAAGCACCCTGAGAATGTAGATTATCATTTTCATAGTCAAAATGAATCCTCAAAGCCATCCTTCCTGCTTGGGCAGTGAAGGACATTGCCACTATTTGACCAGTGTCAGAGCTACTACAAAGTAGGTAATAAGGCATTTGCATTTCAGTAACACCTTTAAAGATGTAAATCTTCTAAGGGACATTCAAAACTTTTAGGATTTTCATACCAAGATTTTTTGAAGAGCAGTTTGTTTTGTTTTCCAGCTGTCACTGTGCTCGAGTGTCTGGACAAGTGCAAGTTGTCAGAGAGCAACCAGATGGTCCTGCGCAAGCTGGGCATGAAGCTGGTTCAGAGACTGGGACTGACATTTGTGAAGCCAAAGGTGGCCAAGTGGAGGTCAGTTTAAAGCTGGAATAGTTAAAAAAAATAAAATCCAAAAGGACAGAAAACGTAGAAATACCTAAATCTGTATATTTGCCTTCTGCCCTCCTAAGCTCCCCTAAAAGAAAAAGGAAATCCCTGTGTTATTTGGGAACGAACATATTGTTCATTTGTACTATTTGGAAAAAGTAGGTTTCTTCTGCTGTAGTTTCCTGTGATTCTTTTTTAATTTTGGTGCATGAAGTAGGGCTGGCATTAGCCAAACCTGGCTTTGCACGTTGCACAAGCAGAAGCCTGTTCCCATATAACACAGAACTCATGAAATATGGGAAGACAGCAACCTTTGTTCCTGCCTTAGTACAATTTTGTAAGAGTGAACATAACTTTTTCCATTACCTGGTGCTACCCTGATTCGATAGAAAGTTCACAGGGGAAAAGTGGTTTGCAATCCCACTCTGGTTTTGCATATTAGTCAGGTTTTGGTGTCTGGTTTTATGTACTGCCAGAGGGCAAACTCTTTTTGAGATTTCTCGCACTGATATTTTAAAATTGCAGGCTCTCTTGGTGACTATTTTTATTGTATTTATTTTACCAGCTTTTGAGAACATCCTTAGGCATAGAAAATCCTTTTTAGGTGGAGAATGTACCTTGCCCCATGGCAAAAGTCAGTTTAGCATGTAAAGTCTATCTTTTGTAAGAATGCATCTACACCAGGGGCTAAATATCTGAGTACAGCTTGGTCAGAAAGTACTAAGCCGGCTTTAACATTTAAAAAACAGTTTTTAATAAGATGATTTTATTAATTTATTTTTTTTTTTTAGGTTTCAGAGAGTCTTTCAGGGCATGGGAATTTCGCCTCTATTGTCAGCAGTGGAAAATAGGTTAAACTGAAACAGGAAAGGGAGGGATAATGAAAAGGAACCATTTGAATAGTCTGGCTCTTCTCAGCTTGGAAAATAGACAACTGGGTCAGGAGGAAGGAGAGTGGGATACTTCTCCCTTTCCTTTAAAGCAGTCACTAAATAACTGGAGAGCTGTAGCCTGGGAGGTGTAGGAATGTGACAGACAGTTGGAAAATAAATCAGAAAAACCCGTGAAATGTGTGTTTGTTGTGCAGGTACCGGCGTGGCTGTCGCTCTCTGGCTGCCAACCTGCAAGCTCAGGGTGCTGTTGTGCAGAACCAGAAGAGAGAAGCTGCTGCTGCTGAAGCTGATGATGATGATGAGGAGGAATACGACATTCCAGCAGAGATTGAAAACGTTGTAGGTGTGTCAGAACTGGAGAGAAATTGTTGTAGTGCTGCAAATGCTGTTGTAGTGTTGGAGAACAACCTGCTTAGGGCTAAGAGAGTCACGTGGGTGTCGGTGCTAAATGTGAACGATTGGAAAGACTCTAAAATTTCACTCTGTGCAACTGATTAAAATGGATTATGTGTTGTCAGATTATTTGGATCTCAGCACCTCAAGCAGAAAGTCAGTACTGGAGCACTTCTCGTGGGGTTGGGGCATGGAGTTACTGAAATATGTTTTACCAGTTTTATCCACTAATGTGTAAGAGGTACCTTGAACCTTTCACAAATGGAAGGCTGAATTAAAATTTTGTATTGAAATACACACCAAAAAATTATGTCACACGAAAGCTGAAGAATTATGGTTTAATTTTTAGACCATGGCAGTATCAAAAGGAACAGCATTTTTAATAGTATGCAGCTGTACAGCAGGTCCTCTGCTTGTTGGCTGGTGAATACTCTGTAAATAAATAGGCAGAAATTGCATCAGAAGACTTTTATAACTGAATAATTTAGTGAACCTCTGCAAAAAGCTCCACGACCTCCATTTTGAATCTTTTACACCACATAAAATTTCAAATCTGATTTTCTCTTTTGGAAAACAATGTAGACATGTTTCTTTGATTTTTCAGTTGTACATGGGTGACTAAGAGAAGAAATCTGGATACAAAGATTTTTATTAAAGAGGCGGTTTTTTTAAGAGGAAGGCGAATTTTAAACATTTTAAGAAATCTTTCTGGTGTTTAATGAGAATAATTTTTTTTTTTTTTAATCAAATTATTTGCAGAGCAATTGTTGGTTGGACTGAAGGACAAAGACACCATCGTCAGGTGGTCCGCAGCCAAAGGGTAGGTCTGCTGTTACTCTGATCAACTGAAGTAAACAATATAGAAATACTGATTTTTTTTTTATGACTTATAGTTGACTGCAGTTCTAATGAGTCACTGTATGCTTCTCTTTTTTTTTTTTTTTCTTCTTTTAACTTCTGTAGAATTGGTAGAATAACTGGAAGACTTCCAAAAGAATTAGCAGATGACGTGATCGGGTCTCTGTTGGACTGTTTCAGGTAAAAATCTTCTCTCACACTTTTACATGCGCCTGAAACATGGCTGGTTGTGGAACAGGGGAACAAGAGTTAGGGAGACAGGTCTAAAAATCTGTAAATTTTATTGCTGCCCTTCTCCCAGATTTCAAAATCTCCTAAGGCACAGATGGGCTAAGGGTATTCAATAAAGAAATTATTCCTAATCCTTCCTCTTGTCCCCATTCGAAGATAAGGTGCAAGGACTGAAGGTGAACTTAGGAAGAATAAAAAAAAATGCTCATTAACTTGCTGGTTTAGAAATTCCTGGTGTGCTCAAGGCTCATGTCTTGAGTGTTGTGCCCATCCTCAGAAGTGTAGTGCCCCTGGAAATGATGTTCAGAAGGGTGGTGAGGATCTCCAGAGGCAACGAGCCATCTTTGTGCGAGGGGAGGCTGAAACACGTAGGAAGAGTGAGAGGAAGAAATGGGGTATAATAGAGGTTTATGAACTGGGGACTGGTGTGGGAATGGTTGCCCTCTACATTTTGTATTCCTAGGAGCAAACTCGAGCATCAGGTTGGCAGGTTTGGAATAAAGACAGGGTGTGGTTAGTGATGCAGCACGGAGTTAAAGTGTGAAACCTTCTTGCCATGGGACCCTGTGGATGCTGAAAGTACTTGCCTGAATAAAAAGTGTGCTTCTTGTCTGTGAACTTGTCCACGATCTGCCAGAGTTTGGAGTGTTTTTGAGAGTGTTGCGGTATGCTGGTTCTTACACTCTTGCTAAGGCCTGTGCTGTGGCTCTGTCAGAGGGGCTCTGGGGGCGGTTTAAGCTCCAGCTGGGTCACAAAGAGCTGTGAGGATATTCTTTTTGAGCACTTTAGTGCTGGATGTCATTGCTCTCCGTCCATATAGGGCATGTAAAGGACTAAGTTATTAAACAAGTATCGTGTGCTTTTTCTTAAATATCGAATTGCTCATCAGGTCTCCATTGAGTACCTGAAAATCTAAACTCGTGGTTTAGAGTGAGCCAGTAACAAAAAGAATTTCTTTATTGACAGGAAATACTGGTCATGTTCAGTTTGTCACTCAGATGTACTGAGCTTTAAGAAGTCTTCACACATTTGTTGAGAGTACAGATTAAAAATACCAGCTCAAAGGATGACATGTTAAAAAGAAAGAAGGTATAACGTCTTAAAAACTTGCAAGGAAAGTATCCACTTAGATGATCCTTCCACTGTCTTACTGTGATTAATTAAAGAGGTGCTGCTGATCTCAATTATCCCTGGAGCTTCAAAGACCTGCACTTTAGAGTGTTTTCTTTCCTTGTTTTTCAAGTCATAGGGATGAGTAACTCAACCAGTAATTGAGTGACCTGCTTTCTTCAGAAACACCTGGGAACATACCCAGGCAAGGACAGAGGGAAGCTCTGCTGGGTTCTCTGGCTAAATGTGTCCAAAAGAAGAATAAATCAATTGCTCATCAGAGGCACGTGGCTATATCTCTCGGGATAAGAATAAAGGATTTCTTATATGTAGATAGGTTAAAGAAGGAAGAAATAAGGGGTCATTTTTCACAGTGTAGGGAGGTGATCATCACAGTCCTGGCAGGGTCTGTGTGAATCCTATGCTGTTCAATGCACCCATAAAAAATCATGGGAAAAAAGAGGAACAAGGAGGTGAGGGAATCAGCTGATGATTTAAAGTTCATTTTAATGTAGGGAGAGCTAAAGTGGGCAGGAAAATGTTATAGAAGCCCAAGTTAAATAACAAGCCAGTAAATGACATATAAAATATAATGTCTAATGAATGCAAACTGATGCTCTTGAGGCAAATGTTGCAGACTGTAAGACAACTGGAAGCCACTGATCTGTCCAAGTGTTGAAATGCTCTGCAGCTGGTAGGGAAAAGAAGGCAAATGGAACGTTGGATGTTAGGAAAGGAAAAGATAACAAAACTGAACACTCAAAAATGATTTAATTGATGGAGCTGCTTACAAGTAGAAAGAAAAAGCAGAGGGGTTGTGATTTTATGTATCTCCATTATCAATGTAAAGGAAGGGGAAAGCAAGTGGTTGTTTACACTTCACTCTCTCCCATGACGTGAGAGCAGGGAAGCATCAGGAAGTGCATTTTCACGCAATTATAATTAACCTGTGAAGTCATTGCCACGGGATGTTACGGGAGCCAAAAGTGTAAAGGGAGTTCAGAAAGGGATTATACGAATTAATGGAAGGGAGTCCCTTCAGAGGTTATTAAATATGGCATCTGGCTGCAGCCTCTGGCTGGAGCAGTGTCTGCTGGCGATTGCCAAAGCCACGGGGAGGCAAGAAGGGAATGGTCCTTCATGCTACGTCTTTGGCTGAGCATCTGCTCTTGGTCCTTGTGAGAGAGGGGATTCTGGGAGAGGTGAAACTTTGATACGACCTAGTCTGTCTGTTCAATGTTTCATTCTCAGATTCCTAATCCTAGTTTAATAGAAAATGAACTTTGTGTATGTTTAACCCTGTGGCGTTCAACCTTTCCCCTTTGCGCTCGTTACCTGCCAGCCCACCAAAAATGGTTTGCCATTTGGGATATTTTTTACTGTGTTTACTACAAGTTTCTCTGGTTTATGCTTTTTTAAGGGTAGATAAACACCACTGTTTGCTCAGTGCATAAGCTCCTGTAATGTGTTTGTTGGGAACTGTCACTCCTTTGAAGTTGAGGACTGTGTTTGGCACTAAATTCGTTGGTTGTTTTGTGTATGTTCTGTAAATCTGCATCTTTTACAGTGTGCTAGGAGGTTGTTTTCCTTTTCTGGATGAGTTTCAGATATTGTACTCTTTTGTATGAATGGGTTTTTGGCTTACTTGATCACGTTCATGGCAGTATTTACATTGCACAAACGGGAAGGAAAACACGTTCAACTCCTCATTCTTCTGTTTTCCAAGTCCAGCAGGGTCAATAACACAATAAGCACGTGCTGGTTTGGATTAGGCATCTTTTAAAGTGTTAGGAATTCACCATGAGAAATGAAATTCTGAAAGGGGAGGGTCGGTTTTAACCCAACTTTGTTCTACCATCAGCTTCCAGGAGACGGACAACGCATGGCACGGTGGGTGCCTGGCCCTGGCTGAGCTGGGCAGGAGAGGATTGCTGCTGCCTTCCCGAATTTCAGATGGTGAGTTGGAGTCCATGTAAGTTCGTGAAATAACGATTTATCTTATTAGAGATCAAATGTGGGGCGATAGGCTGGAATTTGCTGATGTGAGTGTGCTGAATGATGACTGAAGTATTGAATTCTGGAGTAAAACATACGCCCATGGGGATATTTGAGTACTTCTGCCAAAGCTTGGGTGTGCCTTTTTTATACTTAATAAATATTTCTTCCCAAAATGGAGTTAATTTCTTGGGGTTTTTTTCTTTCTTCCTCCCTCCCATGTTTCTTTGTGCAGTTGTATAAAATAATTCCGAATGTCTCTATATTGTGTCAGTGTCATTATTTAAATAGAATATATTAAATAATTGATGACTAACTTGCACTTTAAAGCCAGTAGCTTGGGCTGTTTGTTTCTGGTTAAATTTCAAAGGCCAGTTTCATGTAATTTATACATTAACTGTTTATGTTTTTAATGGGTATTGAAATAGCAAGATGGAAAGAAAAAGAACAGGGCAGAGGAATTGTTTTTGTCTTCTGTAGTTTTCAACATACACTGAAGTACAGAGATACTAATGTGAAAAGGAGGAGTTCTCTGGAGCTTGTTTTTATGGATAATATTTGTATAGAGCTGGGGGAGAATAAATCCTTGAATTGTGTGGAAAAACCACCAAGAAGGTTTTCCTTGTTCACTTAAATTTAAATTAACAAGAAAAGAGATACATGAGATTTTTTTTTTTTAAATTATGAATAAAAATAACTATGAAACTTCCTGCTTCCAGAGATTAGTGAGGCAAATACTAATGTAGTGTGAAAAGCAGCAGTGGGGACAGTAGACTCCGTAATTTTGTGTTTGGAAGTCAGGGATTTGGTAGTGTTTGTCCTAAGATTGAAGCTTTAAACTTGGGCTGTAAAGCAGCCCTTCCTCCTTGTTTAATCAGGTACTGATGTACAACTTGATACATCACCCTGGCTTACTGCTTCCTGTTGTCATTTGAGTTAATTGAGGTTTTTCTGTTACCTGATTCCCTCTGTTCAAACTCAGGTTGATACTCTTGCCTTCTGATAATCTGGGAAAAGCTCTTCTTTGTGCAAGATGAAACTAAAGATCAGTGTATTCTCATTTTGTTTCTTAGCTCAGAAACTGAACCCCTGTAATTTAGGGTTTAGTGCTGAGCTGGTTACAGTGCTCTGGCTGAGCTGTCGGCTCGAAGCACCACGGCACGAAACATGAGGAAAAAAATCTGGGAATTCTGCATTGTGTTGAATGCAGCTCCACTTCCTTATGGAGGTTCACACCTACTAGTGATGCTCAGGCAGGGGAGGATGTATCTTACCTGAATAACGATCAATGAGAAACATATAACTGTAATTTTATGTGAATAACACTTGCTCTGGGTCTGTTTTCCTTACACTGATAGTGCCACTGTGCAAATTTACACAGGGGAGCAGCCTTATTTTAGTTAAGCTTTTGCAGCAGTTTGGATAAGCTGCAGAGCAGCTTTAAGGCAGAGGGAATTCTGAGCTTTGTTATGTGGAGCTGAAGTAGGGATGAGTTGATGTGCATGAGGAATTTGCATCTGAAAGAAGCTCCTTTGGGGCTGATTGGTGCTCGTGCCAAAACTCTGCTTGTCAGTTGAAAATTTACTTAGCAATTTCTTGCTGATTTTTCTTCAACATACGTGTTATAGGTAGTGTAGGGAATGGGTTTGTGTTCATGAACAACTTTGCATATATTTTAGATACAGATCACAAGATTTATTTGAAAAATTGCCAGTTTATATACACGGTCAGAGAAGCAGGAATTAGTTTGAGCTGTCTGTAGAAGCACACAGAAAATGACAGTGAGTGATACACACATACTGAAACAGGACCTTCACCAGGAGAGTTTGCCTCAGGTGAAATAAATTATATAAATAACCTTTTAGGCCTGGAGTTTGAAGGCTGCCCAGTGTCTGTCTAACCTCCACAAAGCAGGCACCTAAACTGTTTAGTTCTTCATATTTTCAGTGTTGTTTTCGTAGTGATTCACTTAAAGTTGAACATAAACTGCATTTGTTAAACCCATGCAGGCTTTCTTTGGTTTGACCTGAATCTTGCTCTTAGTGAGTGTGAGGAGAGCTCACTTACACAGGCTTTGGGTGAGTTTGGTTAAACTGGCATCTGTCTCTGAGTAACTAAATTTGGTCTGTTCTGTCTTATGGCAGAATGGCAAAGTGCATTCATACACAGAGCAGTTTTTACAGTAAATTCTAAATAGCCAGGTTTAATCTTAAGCTTATTTAAACTACTGCACAGTGACATAAGAAGGTTTTCAAAGAAAAAAGACAAAAAAACCCCTCTACTAGGTGAAGTTAAGCCTGAAAAAAAGACTATGACAGCATGTTGTTGAGCAGTATTCTAGAGCTTAAACATCTTTTAAGAAAAGTTGTAAAAGTTATTTTACATCAATACAATTGCAAAAACCCCTCAAAGATTCATCTAATGTACTTTGGCTTTAGTAATGAATGCAAAAATTCACTCATCAAAACCTGAGCTTATACAAGGCAAAGTTCAGTTACTTAAAAATATTAATATAAAATTATAAACATTATTTACAACGGAGAGATTGAATGTATCTTGTCAAGGGCCAAGTCCAGCGAGAGACACGTGGCAGGAGTTCCGTGATGTTGCTGGTAACCAGCTCCTGTGACCAGAAAGGGGAGGATTAGGACACTCTTGTCCTCTTCCTCAGAGTGAAGACTCTGCTGCAGTCATTGGGCCTGACCCTCTTAGCGCCCTGCTGGGACTTGGCGGATTCTTTCTGATTTGTCCTTTTTTGCCCTTTGGCTTTCTGATTGCACTGAGTATCCTGAGCGTCAGAGGAATGACCGGTGGCTTCCGCGGCCGCAGCTTTGCTGTCCTGGGGGCTCTGCCCGTCGCCGTCCGGCCGGGCCGGGCCGGGGCTGTAGGAGGCCAGCTGGCACAGGGCCACGGCCGCCGTCTGCTTCTGCTCGTCACAGCTCTCCATGAGCCGCAGGTCCTGCGCCTCGCCGCGGTGGCCCGGGAAGGGCCTGTCGCAGGCGCTGCTGGTGGGGTTCTTGGGGTCGCCTCCCTCCGCTCCGGAGCTCTCGGCGCTGGGGGCGGCGGCGCCGCCGTTGTCGTGGGGCGGGCTGTGGAAGGAGGTTTTCAGGCTCACTGTGTTACAGGAATCCTTCACCGAGAGGTTCAGGGGCATGTCCTGCAGGTCCAGAAAGCTCTGCCTGTCTGGTTTGGGCGGGGTTTTGTACACGTGCTCGTGGATGGGTCCCGTGCTCGTGTCGGCCTTTTTGGAGAGATTGAGAGGAGCTATCCCTGTGTCTTCCTCCGTGTTGGGCAGTGAGCCCGAGTTGCTCTGGCCATCAGTCTGTGCGTGCGAGTCTTCATCAGTGACGTTAATGCTGAAAGAAATGAGCAGAAATGAGAATTCGCTATCAGTTGCTCTTTTAAACTGGGGCTGAGGGGCAGGAGGAGGGAAAAATCTGGACGTCTAGGCTAGAAGTCTGACAATTTTGTTGTTTCTCCTTCCACTCCCCAAGTCCCTTTCACCAGACCTATCACTGTAATCCAGGTAACTCCCTGAAGTCCACGAACACACGCACAGTTACTGCACTGGAAATGCCTGGTACACTTAAGGGGAATGAGTGATCTGCTGTGGGCTGCACTGTGCTGTGCAGGGTTGATACAGAACATGTTATCTCCCTGCTGTAAATTTAAATATATTTTAGGGGGCATTGCATGAAACGTGCCCATCTATCTTAGCGTGCCCCTGGTAAGCCTGACAAGCACTTGCAAAGTGGTTTTGTTACTCTACCTGGTGGGTGAATCCCCTCTCTCCTGCTGTGCCTGCACGCCTTGAAGTGCGGTCGCTTGGTCAGTGCTTTTCCTCACAGGTCGGAAGGCCGTGAAGTTTTCTTCTGGTTGGTCATACTTGCCCAGGGATGTGGAAGATGACTTGTTGGAGAGGTCAAATAAGCCCTCGCACGCCTGGCTTGTCTGGGTGAAGTTGGTGGGGCTGGGTCTGCCGGGGGAGCCCGTTGCTGCGCTTCCCGCGAGAGGGCTCATTTTGGCATTCTCTCTTTCATTTTGGTCATCCTTGGGGTTACCTTTGGCATGCAACAGTGTCATTTCTTTTTCATAATCTGCTGGTTTTTTATGGGAGCTTAGAGGGTATTGTTGGGACGGGCTTAAAGAAGCTGGGTACAGCAAGGTAGTTTCTTCCATCAGATGAGAGTTTTGATCCCTGTTTATACCAGCTACGTGTGAAAATCTGTAAAATGGGGGATCTGTTGGCCTACAGAATCCATATGGTAGCGGTGGAGTGGAGTGATATTGTTGGAATAATCGATAGTGTTCATATGCTGATGGATTTATGGGTTTTGGAAGTGGCCCAGGGTGGGGAAGAAAGTGTCTTTGATCTTGTGCTCCATAGACAGAGAGGGCAGAGCTTTCACACTCCGAGTTACCTGGGAGCAGGTAGGGCGTGTAGATGGCCAGCCTGTGCTCATAGAAGTGGGGGGAGTACTCGGGAATCATCGGTTGCATGTAAGGTGAAATAGAACCAAAGCCCTTTGTGGGAGCAACTTTGTGTGGGAACTCTGGGAGGAAAGGAGAACCCGCCTTCCACGGGTGAGCCGGTGCGTGAAACGCCGACTTGGTGTGGAAAGGGGAGCTTTTGTTAGAGAGGGACAGGATTTCAGACGCTTCGCTCATTTCTGGGCCTTTGCTGTCCCGGTGTTCTCCGACGGGAACGAATGCCGAGGGCCTGACCATGCCCTCCATCAGGGGCTGCGCGCTGAGGGCACTTTCTGCTGCGGAACTGGCAGGGCTTAATTCCTTCGGGATCGCGGGCTTTTGTCCTTGGATTGCTGCGTTTGTGGCCTGGTTTTGTAGCTCAACGTTTTCCTTGGCATCTTCTTTTGCGAAAGGGTATTGAGGCTTTGAATCGAGGCTCGACAGTCCGTTCGTGACAGATTTGGAAGAGGTTGGTTTGACGGTGGATTCAAGCTGATTGATCTGTTTGGGCTCCAGGGAGCTGCTCTTTGGACACTTGATGACTCGATCCTGCTCCGACACTAAAGTGATGGAGTTTTTGCAGAGGCCGTACTTCATGTGGTTGAAGAGATGGGATTTCTCATTGCAAGTGAAGGGGCACTGGAAACACTTGTACTTGAACGGTTTTCCCGGTGGTCGTGGGATGTAATGAGGCTTCTTGGGTTTGCGTTCTTTGAGGAGGCTCATTTTTTTTTCTGCTTTAAACAATTAAATGTAATGGTTCTTTATGAAAACTTTCTTGTGGTTCGCCTTCCTCAGCTGTAGCCTCGTGATGTTTCCGGTTTTTCAGGTTTCTGGAATCCTTCTTCCCAGGTGAGGAGAAGCTCCCGCGGTGTGTCAGGGAAGAGGGTGCTGGAAAACAGCGCTTCTGCCACTGGTAGTGCAGGAACTGAAACACAAAGTTTGAAATGAGCTTTAGAGGAACACTGGAACAAAATGTAAAGCAGTGCATTCTCTTAACTGCATTCCACCGTGTACTGCATAAGTTGTGATGGTTTTGGTTTTTTTTTAAATAAAACACGAGTGTTGGATGCCACACCTGAGTTGGACGGGCACTGACCTTTGGCACCCTCCCACACCCAGACACAGTCACACAAGTGGCCTAATTTCCAGCAGCAGCTCCTGTCACCTGCCCCTGCTGCCGGCTCGGGGGAGTTCCCTTTGAAAACCCAGGGAAGGTTCATTGAGAAGATGAAAGTAGAAATCCAGGCGGAGCTGTTGAGAGAGGAGTGGAGGTGGGTGGGATGGGAAGGGGCAGGTCCTGGCAGCGGCTGGATGTGGGGTGAGCCTGTCGGGCCGGTCGGGGAGAGCGAGGAGGGAATTTCCTGCTGTGGTGACACAGGGTGGGGTGGACGGGTCGCACTTGGGCGGCTGACTGGGCTCTTTCTGGGACTGACCAACCCCTCTCCTCGCTGGGGTGGCGTTTCCCAGCAGCCCAGTCTCAGTGGATGCCTCAAAAGTGGCCAATCTCTCGAAGGATAAAACCACACCGATTTTCTTCCTCTTCCTAATTCAATTAAGAGAAATGAGCACTGCAGTGTCTGACTAATGGAATCCTCTGCCTGATAAACACATCCCCCGTCCTCCTGCTGCGTGTGGCTCCTCACTGATTGCACGGAGTTAGCAGGGACACCCCAGTGTGTTAACTCGGGGGGAAAAAGTGCCTGACAGCCATTGATTTATGGGGGAAGGATCTATCTGTCTTTCTCTGGAAAAACGGAGGTTGTGGATACTTTATCCAGCCCAGTGATTCGCTGGGTAGATAAGTCGGGAGGGCTTGTACCGGCTTGTTCCATTATGTTCACTGATTCTGAAGGCGTGAGAAACTCTCGGAGTCAAGTTCTCATGATTTTATAGGATGTGTTATGGCAGAGATCTAAAAACTGATGATTTCATCATGAACTACAAGCATCATTATCAAAATGATGACTGTTGCAAAACCACGTACTGTATCTATTGTGTTACCCGAAACTACAGGAATATTAATTGTGAGGGTGACGAGATAGCTCCTTTTTTTCTTTTTTTTTTTTTTTAAAGAAAGCTTTTTACATAGAACTTTGAATTAGGAGTATTAAAATCCCGAGTTTATGAAAAGAATTGCTGGTAATTACGTGCCGTGAGATTTTAGTTAAAGCAGAAATAGTTTGCATTTCTTAAATCAGAGATTATTTAATAGAAAATGACAGGCAACACATGATGAAAACTGAAGGCAAAGCTACAGAATTGCTGCTTGTTTCATCAGGTACAGTAATTCTAGCAAATTGTATTAAATGTTTTTTCTGATGTCATAGAAATACTAATTTTGTTAAAATAGTAATTGTGAAGGCACCCTGAAAAATGCAAGGCTGCTCTTTAAGTGGAAATAACAATTAAGCTTTTTCCTAAAATTAAAAAATTATTAAATGTGATTTAGATTAAAGAAAAAGGAATGTCTAGAGAAGTAGCTTGTTGTTTTTCAGGTTTTAACAAAGCTTTTTTAGTTGTTTGAATTGGATACTGATACTATAACAACAACAACAAAAATACAGTAGCATATTAAAGTCTTGTCACTGGAGCCTGGTTAAAATGATAGTTCAATAAATTTTAAAAAAAAGTCATATAGTATTTTAAAATATTTTAAATAAAAAGTCAGAATTCCTTTGCAAGATTAAGAAAAATGTTTTTACATTAAATAAATGAAATATTGAGGCATAGGAGGAGAGGTCCAGATAGGGAACTGGGCTTTTTCTTCTCTGCCTTAAGTGAACTTGTTGCATTTATTTTTGACTAATGATGTATAACTAACATGGAAAGTTTGCAATGGACTTGGTCGAGTCAGTTTGGACCTGTTATTCTTTATATCTTCTTGGAAGTGCTTGTACTAATTCTTCTTGAAAAAAAAAAGATACTGTTGTCAAAACTGCATCTCTTTCTTAGCTGAGCCATTTATGATAACGTCCGAATCTGCATTCAGGTGCAGCACTTATAATAAAGGGATGGTAATTAGATTTCCTCGTTCTGCCAGCTTTCCTTTGCTTCATAATGAAAATTCCTGTGTGTCCTGTCCTCCCCGCTCTGACTTTGTACTCGGGATTTCACTTTGATTCAAGTTATTCCTGTTGGACAGAGTATTAACTATCGTTTCTTAACGAGATAAAATGTGTTGTTGCACTTTTAATGTTAGAAATTTCGAGCCTTGCAGCTCCTTTGCCGTGGGTACGGCAGGAGAGCATTCCAACAGCTTCTTATTCCTCTCCATTTAATTTGTTTTGATGGCTGAACCTGCTGCTCTGACTTGGGAGGTGCAGAGCGAGCAGCTCATTTGAAAGGGTGTTTACCCTTTCCTAAACTTAGGTCAGTGCCAGCCAGGTGAATGTTCTCTTTCTCTCTTTTAGTATTTAATCCCTTCTTTTCTCATGGTTTAAAAGTGCCAGTAATAAAATATTTCTAAAGCCAGACAAGAAGGATAATTTCTTCTCCTCCAGTCTCTAAGTAAAACACAGGAGTATCTGGCAGAGGGACATATCTCATAATTAAAAAACATTAAAACTATTTGATCCCACAAACACAGCCAGAAAGGACATGAATGGTTTAAAAAAAGTCCAACCAATTAAAATTGTCCCTATATAAATAAAGTTGCTTCCAGCTGTACAGTGTGTTGTGCTGCTGAAGTTAAAATTTAGTATTAGAAAAATTATAATACATAGTTCCTTTTTCTTAAAGTTTCAATGCATAACTCCTGATATCCTTAAAAACTGGGGGGAAAAAAATCTTCAATAGCAGGATGATAATTTTTATGTAACTTTTTTTTAATTTTTTTTTTTAAGATTGAAAATTTATTTCCTGTGGATGTGGTTGTAGAAATGCAGATAATGCTATATCATTCTGATTTTGTAGTTTTGAAAATTTAGTAGATTTATTTTTATTTTTATTGAAAGCAGGTTATTCAGTTAATATTGGCTAAGCTCGAGGTTGTCTGAGCTGTTTGTTTTTGTCAATAGTAACCTCCCCACGGCTTTCGAACCTGTCACCCTTTCCAACCCGAGGCTGATGGCTCCAAGTTTTCTTCCTTCTGTTTTTAAAATCAGGTTGTTGCTCCTTCCTTGCCTTTAACCTCTTGGCAGGTTCAGAAAGCAGGAATGCAGTTGGACATTATGTGTGTGTGTAAATATATCAACACACATGTCCGTGGGGAGAAGTGTACACACACATATGCTCATGTGTACTCGTACACACTCAGAGATATGTACGTACAGATCTGTGCATGTTGTTTTTTAGGGTTTTAAGGAGCCCAAATTGTTTAAGGTGCCCAGTTGATCAAAGAGGAAATTTCAAAATGTCTTTTATTACAAGCAGGGACAGTAATTACATTTCTTTTTAGGACACTGCTTCAGCAAAGTACGTAAGAGCTGGTCATGCCCACCCCATTATTATTGCAGGCTCCTTCTGGTGATGTGGATCTCTCTGACCAGGAGGACTCACTGGGGTGGAACATTTTGAAGGACATGCTATAATTAAAATATTGTGATGTGGCATTATTGCATAACCCAAGGACATGCCATTGTCACCTACCCAGGGTGTTGCAAGAACAAGATTTGTGAGTTTTATTCTAGCTGAGATTTTCCAGCGATTAACCACCCCTCCCTGCTGAACTTCCAGGTCCTCCAAACTGAAAGATAAATTTTAACGCAACTGTTTGTTAATTAGGAGGAAATGTGGGTGAGAGCAGTGGGCTGGGAAGGGGGTGTGTGTGGAAGGCACAGGAACTCCGTGTGTCCGTGTGTGCGAGAGGAAGCACAGAAACAGATTAAATGAGTTGCTTAGGCAGCGTGGGTGAGGAATAAAAATCTTTGTACATACTAAGGTAACAAATCAATGTCTTAACACAATTCAATTGACTAGAAAAGAGAAAACAATCCAATTTTCTGCCAAGTTTCCAGAAGCTGGAAAAATTAATAAATCAAAGCTGGTGCCCCTTATTTTCATAGGAGCTTTTCTGATGAACTCGACACGACTCTGTGAAGCAGAGTTGGCAGAGCAAGCACAGCATTTTTAAGCTATACAGCTTTTTGTCATAACTTCAATATAATACATAACTCCCTGGAGGAAAAAAAAGAGGTGCTTAAAAAACCCTTTTGCACCAACATGAGTTAATTACTGTAAAAACTTGCAAGAGTTAGATTTCCTCTAAGACTAAAATATTCCCATCTCCTGTTGAAACTTTCTGCTGAAAGCTGAGAGTGGTGCCGTGTGAGTGCACCTGCTGGAGTAACCCCGGCTGCTGGGACAGCTGGGGACCAGGCACCTCGCATTTACTTCTCAGATGTGGATACAAACACACTTCACTTAAAGAAATGTTCTAAAGGAATGGACTTACCGGGCACAGGGGTGTCCGAGGGCTGCGGTGAGCGCGGCTGAGCTGGAGCTGTCACTGCTGTGAGAGCAGTACCTGTTCTCTGCCTGAGCCCTGAGTGAAACTGCGGGAGGCTGTTCCAGGGGAGGGACCTGAGCGTGTAGGAGTTGAGCCCTCGGGGTGTAGAGATGCACCTGATATTACTCCAGCCTGCAGCTACGATTCATTTGTTTGCGTCCACCGCTCTCCTGCAGCATTACCTCAGCAGCCCGGGATCGAACAGAGCTCCTGTGCCCTCCGACAACCACCTTTGCCTCTGAGCTGTCTCTTCCTCTGGGAGGTGGTTGTGGGGTCAGAAATGTCTTAGTTAACACTGAGGATATTTAACTTTTGTACGAGTGACTCGTGGGCAGCAGAGCTGACTCTACACAGCGGGTAGCAAAGCTTCCAAATACGGTTTTACTTATTTTATAGAGACTGCCATTTTTTATTGAATGCTGTCCTAGCTTTAATATTCTTGCTGTTTTGTTTTTTTTTCCTCCCCCCCTCTTCATTTTTATTTAAATCTTTTTGTCCTTCATGAGTCTCCTTTCCGAAGGCGGGACTGAACTGACTCCAAGCTCGCTTGCCACAGGAACCTGCCAAAGCTTGCCTATAATCGACAGCCAAATGTGCAGGTCCTGGAAAGGGAAAGGAGTCACCGCGGGAGGGATTGATTGTCGTGTCTGTGTGTTTGCTCAGGAGCTGTGAAATCCAGCGGTGAAGGGAGAAAGTCAACTGATCACCCACTGATTAGTGCTGGGCCCGGCTTTCAGCTGGGCTTTAGAGTTTGTAAATGACAAATTTATTAGTGCATTTGCCAGTCTCCTGGTGACATGGCTGAGTTGTTCAGGGAAGTGATACCCTCTCACATACAGGTTGGTAAAAGAGGAAAGTCTTTTGATAGTTGTGACTCTGTCTAAAAAAACCTTCCTGTTAATGTACAAACAAAGGGGCTTTTGGCTACTAATTCTGCTGTCACTGAGATGTTAAAACTTCTGTTCAAAACTGAAGTTCAGCTGGATGAACACAAGAACCCTCTTGTTTCGCCCACTGCTCTACAGATAAGACAGTTGCAGGTTACTGAAACTTTAAAATAGGGAAGTATGATGAATTTTATACGTGGCAAAAGTGTGGTCTTTTAAATGAAAATTAATAAGGAAATTTTGTCACTACAAAACCTGTTTAGGCAGTGGATAGAAGTTGTTACAAAATCAGTTTCTAAAGCAGTGTCTTAAAAATCATTTTAAAGGTGTTGCCTTTGGCTTGGTGGAATTATTTACAGACTTCTACTTCCCTATGTGGGTACACAGGTCACCGTCCTTCTCCTTGCTGTGCTGGTATAACTTTCTGGGAAAAAAAATAATCAAATTATAAGCAATCACTAATTTTAAGGTAAAAGAGTGGCTTTTGGGGGGGGGGTGTTAAATTATTTTTTAAAATTATTTTTGATTTTTATGTCCCTGTGATGCAGCATAGCAGTGTAAAAAATATTACTGTCACATTACTCTCTAGTGGTTTGTAAATCCTTTGGCTTTAGATGGAGTAACAGGAATGTTTATGGTCCCTCGTTCTTCTGTTTAGCTGGAAAATATTTTGAAGAAAGTTTGTATATTAGAAAATTTTGCCAGCAGAGAAAGGTCTTGCAGTGTCTGGAAGCCCCAAGGAGACAAACCCTTTGCTTTCTCAGCAGTCCCTGCTCAGTGGTGACTGTAATTTGGGTGCCACATGGACCTACACAACATCCTCATTTTCCTGCTGCAAATGTGGATCACGTTGTGTGTTGTCTGTAGCTGAAGGAAGGTACCACTGGGTGTCTTTTTTTTGCTGGCAGGTTTCAAAAAAGTCCGATCAGATTTTTTATTTTGAAGGAAAATTGCAGTTTGTGGCATCCAGAGGGTGGACCCCTTCAGTGTAGGTGACTGAGCTGTCAGAACTGAAACTTTGATTTTATTTTTCCCCCTTTCTCCCCTGTTCCCCTTCCCTGATCTGCTATGTGGAGGGGAGGTGGGATGTCCAGCTGCTGCACTGACCAAAGGAAAATGATGTTTGAAATCCAGCTGCTTCCTGGAATTTGCTGGTATTGGTCAGGTCAGCTGAAATCAGCTGGGAGCAAAGTAGAATTAGAAGATCCAGAACAGCTCCTGTAACTGCTCCCTTGCTTGGGGTTTGGATGGGGTTAAAAATCCAAATCTAGGGGAGGAGATTCACTGGTCAACACCAGAACAGGACCACAGGAGTTCTTGTTTGTGCAAACTTCTAGAAATACTAAACCATGACTACAGTGTTATTTCAACACTTCTGTTCACTCACTCTACTCACATCCCAAGTGTCTGATCAAGTGACTTCCAGTTTCCTGTTGGTAAAACCTTTTTTATTTACCTGAGCATGTCAGACTAATTAAGAGCACCAGGACTGACACAGTAAAATTTGGATTTATTGATAATTTTCTCACAAATTGCCTTTTTCCTAAAATGTGATTATTTTTGTATCTTTAGAGGGCTGAAGCTTTGGTTTTACGTATTTTCTGGTGTAGAATGTACTTCTTTGTTGTAGGTTCTATTTAAAATTCAGTATCAAATAAGGGCTTTTTAGCTGCAGTGGAATTTAATTTCTGTAGCATAAACCTGCCATTCTATAAACATTACAAACTTCCTTTTTAGTGCTTTTATATGAACTTTTTGGCTCAGCTTCAGCACTAAGCAGAAAATATCACACATAGAAACCCTACATCCAAATGGGATAAACTTAACGTGTCGTGGATACAGTGCTTGCCTCGGTTCTGTTTTCCTCTTGTGCTCCAAAATTCCATTCCCTGGATGTCTGAGCACGTGGCAGGTGTTTCTCCAGTCAGTCACCAGCTCCATGTTGATCAGAGAGGTCTTACCCTCCTGCTCTGATGCTGGGACTGGCCCAGCCCTATCGGTGGGAGCTCTGACACCACTCTCAGAGGTTGTCCCCTGTCTGTCAGTCACCAGCTGCTTTTCCAGGTCTTTCTAGAGATGCCCTACCAATTTGTGAGCTTGTTAGTTATGCCAGGAGAGCAGAATAATCACAGGAAAATGGAGATAGTGACAGACATGGAGCTGGAGAAGCTCAGCTTCCCATCTGCAGTAACCTTGGAACCGCGTTCACTTCTACCTGTGTCACCCGAGTTCTGTGTCTGGGTGGCTTTGGCTAAACATTCAAGTCCTTTTTTTCTTTCTTGGGTCACTTGAGCCTAAGTTATCGAAGGATTTGGCTCTCTCTCAGCATGTTTGGGCTGGGTTATTCCCCAGCATTCCCAGAAGGGGGCAAATGGATGTGAATATAATCATTGCAACTCACGCCGTACCCCGAAACATTACCCGACTCTCCTGCAATATTCTCATAATGACTTTTTTCTATCCCATATGAATAGTTATTAGTCTTAATGCTTTTTGAATAACACCTTTGAAATGTGCCTTTGTTTTTCGTGACGACCCAGCCCCTGACTCCGGAGATATGTCTGGGCAGATTGCTGGTGTTTGGGAGCTACTTGTTCATGATTACTGGAGCAAATTACTTGTATGGGAAAAGAACAAAAGCTCAGCAGTTAATAGCAACTGCAGATCCCACTTTTAGATATTTATTGTGGCCTGTGCTGTTAGTGTTTAGCCTGGAAGTAGGATGATCTCCCTTCGGGTTCCCATCCTCGCCCTTGGGCAGTGAAACATCTTGGGGGAAGTGGGAAACAGCAGGAATTGGGACTGTAGGCAAAACTGTTTATAAGGGAGGGTTTTTAATGATCACTCTTTTCCCTGCCAGTCATTCTCACAGGGAGGTAAAATGCACCTTCAGCTTCTGCCTGACCTGCTGGTTACAGTTCCCTTTCCAATGTATTTTAAAATATTATTTTAAAAGTGTTTTCTTGTAGAATGTTTGTTTTTTCCTTTTCTGCTTTAGTTTCAAGACTTACACCAGAGATTCTGAGCCATTTTTCTCACCATGCTGGAATTTTTCTGATGAAATCCAACAGTAGGACCCAGTTTGTGCCATGGGCAGTTCCAAGATACACAAACACATTTTTCTTTGAGGGATATACCTGGTACTGCTGTGCTGCTGCTCTCACCAGAGAGCAGGGGGGCATAGAACAAACACTCCTGGACTCAACAGATTTTTCTCTTTGAGTTATTCCCTGAAACATGTCAAATTTTATAAATATTTATATGATTACTGTATGTTGTCTATTTTAAAATAGATTTTTATAGTGGGGAATACAAACCAGCAAATAAAATAGTTTTTTATTTTATTCCAGTAAAATCATTCCAATGGTGCAGTTTTTGAGCTGTCTGTTATGGTTTTGAATTCAAAGTTACATGTCAACATTTAGCTGTAAAATTGCAGTTGTTTCTAGAAGGGATTGTGCAGCTAAATTTGCATGTAGGAGAAATGTGACTTTTTTAGCAAAATAACCAGAAGTCCAATAATCAGATAAGAAGATTTTAGATATTTTTGTGTGAGTTTCTACTTCTGGAATCACTCCAGAATGAAACATTTGTTACTGTACAGTATATGTTAGAACCAAAAACTTACATTTCGGTGTGGTTTCAGTATGATTTCACAGCTTTTGTTTTGTGCTGTACTTGTGGTTTTGTAGGCTTCAGACTATTATTTATAGGGGTTTTTTATTTAATTGGGTGGGGATAAATACTAAACAAACAAGAGAATCCTAGTTTACTTGAATTTCTGGTTTGCTTGTGAAAGGACGTTATTAAAATTTCTCTTGATGACAGCACAGTATAAACTTTCTGGGTAATAAGGTGTGTCATGTAGAGGAACATGAACCTTCCTGGGCCTTCTGAACGTGTTGGTGGTGAGATGAAGAATGTTCTGGTGTCACTGAAGGACTTGCTGAGCACCAAATAGTCACAGCTGTGTCTGCTCCATGGCCACAGGGGCTTGGCTTTCTCTGCTGGACCCTCTCCAGTTCAGTCCATGGTAGAACTCTTAGTGTTTCATCAAGATAAATTCTGGTTTCTATGCTCACTGTGCATTGTGTGATCCTGGTTTTGCCATAAAATCACATATGTGTGAAGTTAAGGTTGAAAACATGTCCATCACTAAAGAGTGAGAAAAGAGAGCCAGGGAAAAAAAAAGATGGGGAGAACCTTGTGGTTGCACTTGCAGCGAATTAGTGCTTATTTTGGGAGGATTCCAGCCAGGAAGATGTTACTTTTGATCTTTCTGCTTTCTTAAATACCCTTACCCATTCACAGGGGATAGACTGGAACAGTCCAACAGTCCTTTTTAAACTGTGGCAACAATGAAAGCAGCTTTTGAGGAGAAGGAAATAAGGCTGATGGGATCCCCAGATAATGGGTAATTCAGGAATCTGATACTGGTGGGTCACTGCAACTGATCTGAATCTGGAATTTGATTTTTTTTTTTTTTTAAATCTCAGAATAAATGGAAAGTGTAGATATGGTGAGTGAAAAATCTATTTGTGCAAAACCAGTCTTTTTTTCTTCTGTCCAAAAACTACCTTCAGAATAAAAAGAGCAACAAAAACGTGTAAGAAGCAAATAGGGAGTGTTGAAGTCTGCAGTGGAGTTCTGTTAATAAAGGGCCTGGGCCAGATTTCAGAGGGGACTTGGCAGGTTATGATGTCTTGGGTTTCCATGACAAAATCAGGATCCTTTTACCGTTTTTGAGAGGTCAGGCACAACTCTACCAGTATCCCAAAAGACCCTGGATTAGGTAAATACTTGTGTTATTATTTCTGCTGAATGGTAAGCATGTGGTTTAAATAGAGACACTGGTGCTGCCAGTTGATGTTTGCTCTCTGTTTTTAAAATGTACCATTATCAAGTATATTTTGGGGGAAAAGTTTGTATGAGGGGAAGCCTCTGGTGCTGTCAGAAGGTTTCAAATGGACTCAGCCAGTCTCAGCAGCAGATGCTACAGCTTGAAGGAGTATCTATGTACACGACTGCTGTGTTTGAAGTTTTAAAATTCCTTCACCTTCTGGTGCAAATATTGTTAATTTTCTATTGTTAATTTTTTCTTCTTAATTTGATTAGAGTGGATATGTGCTCTGGGGCAGTACCCAATTGTCTCTGCTTGTAGTACAGATCATGTGCTACCACTGATAAGTGATTGGATTCCTCTGTATTTTATCTGAGAGTACAGAGGATGGTGCTTCCTGATAGTTATATATAACTAGATATCCTTAAAAAAGAAAACCCAATCAAAGCCTAAAAAACTCTACACACAGTGAAAAAAGGGGCATTTTTGCTTGTCTGAGCTTGTTGTGCCATTTATTAAAAGAAAAAACAAACACACCACCAAATAACAGAAGTAAAACCAATACCGCTTTCAGATGCGTTCTAGGAGGAGGTTTAACTTAGATTTGAACAGTCCTACAGGGATCTGTTACGTGGCTTCTTAAACTTGTTTACATACTCTGATTTTAAGGATTACCTCCTGAGTTTCTGTATTCCAGAGTAAGTTGTTTGTATGGATTTGCAGCTGGCAGGGTTTGGAGGAGAGGGACGCTGCGTCAGGAAGTCAGGCTTGTGCAGCGTGTCGGTGCCTTCTGCAGCAGTGGTTAATTTGGGAGGCTTTTGGCACGATTCCAGGTGCTTTTCATCATAGATACAGGAAGAAGTGAAAGAAAAAAAAAAAAAAAAAGATCTACCTGTCTTAGGTGGACTCTCAGAAAATCGAGAACACCCAAACCTGAAAGGCTGGTTACGGTAGAATTCCTCCTCTCTAACACGCAGGTGAACTTTAAAAATGATGCACGGTCTTGAAAAGAGTCTTTTAAAAAGTTATAATGCCTGTGTCACCGTAATAGTTTTCAAATTAGCAAGGAAGCATTATAAATAGAGCAGATTTATTTATTTTTTGTTTCACTAGCCAGCAGGTATGAGCAAGAAGAAGAAAGGCCGCAGCAGGGAAGGTCCCTCCCCCTGCGCCACTGGGAGATGGGGTAAACACTGAGCAGGGAATAAATGACAATGAATTGCTTCTGGCTTTTTCACCGTGGGGTTTATCTCAGTATTGCACAATCTTAGCCTTAAGGCTGGGCTTTCTTGGGTGATCTTTCTTTTCTGACATGCAGTGTTATGAGTTTACAGAATTTTTATACTCCTTCAGAGTAAGTAATTCATTTGCTCCGTTGGATTTCTCCACGAGCCTGTTCCTTCATGTCCTTAAACTGCAGTTTGCTGCTGGTTCAGTCAGAGACAGAGCTCTGTCAGCTGTGAGATTCTGTGCTGGTCTCTTGTCTGGCCTTGGGGGTAGATGAGTCCCCAAAACATCTTTCACTCTGTGTTTCAGGACAGTCCTGACTCAGCTGCCGGCCTGGGCACAGCCAGGCAGGGGGGCTTTGAGGTTTTATGGCTGTGTTACGTGGGATGGACTGGCCAAAATCCAGATCCATTTGCTTCCTGCTTGGCCCCTCTCCACGCTCCAAAGCTCCCAGTGCTGTCAGTGTGGTGACACTTGTTCAGCCCTGCCTGTAGCTCTTTGCAGCGGGTGCGGAACCAGAGCCGCCGTCCAGTGCTTTAAATTCTGGCTCTGAGAAACACGACTGGTACCAAACAGCGAGTCTTTGGGGCAGCCTCCAGCCTAACCAACAACCCCTTCTGCCTGCCTGACAGCCAGCCTTTGCATTCCACCTTTTCCTCCCTCGGCTGCAGGGCAGACAACAACCTCCCGGTGCTGCCCCGCCGTGATTCATCGCTGGAGCAGGTCTGTCCTGTGGGCTGGCTGAGATAGCTCCGTGGAAAAAATACCACGTGAGCGTGTAATTAAAGGCTCTCTTAATTCATTACGTAGCGAGAGCCTGAACTGAGATTGCAGCCAGGCAGACACAGGCCTTGGTAGTCACGGGGCAGAGGATGCAGGCTGGGTTTGTGTGTGGATCTCACAGCCCCGTGTGGGCTCAGCATCGGGGATGGGGAGAAGGTTGTGGCGGTTTAGACACTTCAGCTCTTCAGTCTGAGCCTGCAGGAGCTCTGCTATCTTCCCTCCTTCTTCCCTGGCAAACTCCTAACCAGGTCAGCCCTGGGGGCAGGAATGGGAGAGGAGAGGTCATCCGTGGGTGGCTTTCAGGCACTTGCCCTTCGGGATGTGATGTTGGAGCATCTCACAGGAACACCGAGAACTTTTGAACAGCCAAAGCAACACACTCATTGTCTGGTCCTCACTGGAAGGAAGATTCATCCTCTGGATGAAGCAGCCCTTTAAGAGCAAATCTTGGAGTTGACATCTTGTATCGAAAACAAGAACAAATGAGGGATGTTTGGCAGAACCTTAAACAAATACTTATTTCTGATAATGGGCCTAACCTGAGCTGTGTTGGTACAGTAAATATTAGTACAAGAGCCCAAACAAAGTTCCAATTAGGACCTGCCTCTCTTTCCAGCACAGGTCAGGGTGCCATGTGGGAGTGAGAGGTCCCAAACCTGACATTCTTTACAGGGAGGAGCCGGGGTTCTGTTTTTAGCATCTGAACAACAGCGATGGGTGTGCTGTTTTACACACAGGAAGCTGATAGACTCTCTACATGTGGCTGGCTGCACTCTTTTTTTAATTTATTTAAGCCTGAGGCTCACAAAGGGCACTTCTGTGATGAGTTTAATTGAAGAAAAATTCGACAAATAAAATGACTGTTCTTTGTATTGAACATATAACTGTGTTTAAGCTTCATAATTCATTAATTGTAGAGCCATTGTGCACAATACATCCTTCAGAAACAGCAGACATCCACTTTCTCTATTACTTCTTTCTTATGTAATTCTAAAATAGAAGATTTTGCAATATATTTTTTTACAAATTGAGACAGCTTTTCTGCATAAACAGTCCCTATAGAAACATAATACTTGGCTACGAGATGACATTGGCTTGCTCTGTTTTAAGCTACATATTTTAGTTTTAAACTTAATTTAGACACTTTTCATTTAACCCCAGATCCAGTGAAAATCTGTTTTCAATTAAATAGGGTTGACTCGACGTTTTGCAATTTTCCTGTGGAGACGAGGCCTAGGGCTGAGGAACAGGTTTCTGTTGTTTGTTTGTTTGACCGGTGTATTTGTATGTTTTAAATGAGAAACGACACAGTAAATTAAAAAAAAAAGAAGAATTACAATGTGTAGTTAAAGTGACATAGGTCTCCAGATGGCTGGGTTAAAGTGGAGGTTGGTGTAAAGTGTGTTTTTAAAGGACTAGTATGAGACTTTTTTCATTCATGTGACCTTTCAGTATCCAACATCTTCCCCAATTCCTTTACCAGCTCTCTCACTGAAAGGTGCTGAGCATCCCACCTTAAAAATCTTAAAAATCAAAATATCTGTGCAACCCGTCTCCAGTATGGGGGGTGGGGGGGGAGGAAGAAAAAAGAAAACCTTGTTGTTTGCAGCTCTTTGAAGCCAGAAGCTGTTTCTTTATTTTCCCAAGGCTTGAGCAAAGCTGTGCTGCAACGGCAGTGACGCTGTTGGGCAAGGCAGGGTGGGGTGAAGCAGGTGCTTATTGATACCTCCAGGCTACAGGTAAAGGTGACTGTGTTTTCCTGAGCATTCACAGACCTAAACAGGTGGATTTTCTTTTACTAATTAGCTGGGGAGTGGACACTATTTGTCCTCTGGTTTTGATGGCAAACTTCTTAAAAACTGTGGGTCACTGAAAGAACTGGTAACTTGTAAAGAACCAGCAACTTGTAAACTTGTGAAGTTAATCTTACAAAGTTAAGTAACAGTCCGTGTTGTTTCCTTGTTGTACCTCCCAGCCTCCTACTTTTCAATAAAAAAGACATGCTCATAATTTCAAAACCAAAAAATTATGTCCCTGCCCTACCAAACTGAAATAAGTTTCTTCTAGAAGATTTGTTTTTTTTCTAGAGTTTTGGGATTTTTTTTCTTTAATTTTGATTTTTTTGGGGGTAAATTGATTTTAGGTCTGAATTTGACATGGTGTTTCAGGAACTCTAGGGTAAGGAATGAAGTGAAACCTGGAATTTTGGAGTTTTATGACTCTTTATTACCAACAGGAAGCGTAGTGCTGAACTCGCTTTTCCAAACCCACGAACATTTGTCAGGAGCAGATTTTACATAACATTTCTTATAGTCCACAGTTCACCAGCAAACATTCAACCAGTTGACAGCACAAAACTTTACCAGATGACCCCTAGATCAGTATTTCCCTGGTTGTTCTATTTACATTCACTCAGCCCTTACTGCTTCACACTTCACCTTGTTTCCCTTATTTCTCCCACCTTCCCAAGGCCCAGTGTTGCTTCCTTCCTTTTCACTGTCCCTCTTTGCTCTCCAGACTTTGCAGTGACTGTTCCAGAGCCACGCTGTGAGTCCCAGATGTAGGAATAGGACACCAGAGAGGTGTGAGAGCTCGAGCTGCTCCGAGTAACAGACCCTGGAGCATCCCCGTCCCTGATAAATCGGGTGCCATTTGCTGCTGTCCCTGGAATTTGGGACGTTAATGCCCTGAATTGAAAAATCATACTACTTTTTTTTAGTTTCATACAGACATTACAAATGTGAGGAGCTGCTGGTGGGTCCTCCTTACTCCTTCCTCCCCTGCACAGCGCTGGGAATGTGCTCCCAGCTGTCGGAAGGAGCTGGAGTGGTCGCCCTGCACTGAGGGAAATGTGCAGCAGTTTTGCAAAATTGCCTTTGGCGTCTCTTTGAGTGTCCTGTAGAACCAGCAAATTCCATTTTTCTCATCAGTTGATGCAGCAGTTTTCAAAACAAGCTAGGCAGCATTTTTAAAGATTTCCATTGCAGTTTCTTTCGGAACTGGGAAGTGTCCAAAAATCCATCTGTCTTTGCTGTATCATTGATCCTGACTAGAAATTGCTCTTTTTCCTGTGTAGTGCTTGTGCTTCTAATAGCCATGTCTTGTCCAACGCTCTCATTACTGCTTTATTTTCTTCAGCAGCTTAAAATGAATTTAAACAGCCCTTTCCCAGTTGTGGTGTATATCTTTCTGTTAAAAGCAGCAGCATAAAGTGATGAACTGCATGTTGAGGTTTTAATTATTTTACGTTTGCATCCACTCAGGGATATCCAGACACAGATTGCTAATGAAATACAGCTCAGTGATCCCATTTCTTATTCATGGGATCACCTTGTGACAATATTTTCCATGGAAGAAAAGTGCATTTGATAAATTTGATACAAGAAGGAAAACAGAGGAGTTATTTCTTTTTTTTCTAGAGGCTGTTGTTTCTGCAGACATTAATTTATTTAAAGTTGTGTCATCTAGAGAGAGGTATGTTCAGAGTTGGTATCTGGATGTGCAGATACCAAATGAAGGAGCCCTGCATTCATGTAGTATTTCTTGAGCTGTGGCAATATGTTACTAGAACTGTGTAAAAGAATCGTTCTTTCAGTTGTTGGAAGCTCTTTATCTGTGTGTGTCATGTGGCTGTTTAGGATGTGAATACCTCTTTCTTACTTCCTTGCTGTCTAACAAAAGCTGGTATCTTGGGGGTATTGATTTAACCTGACTGATGGGAGAAGACTTTTTTTGGGTGTGTGGTGGGGTGGTGGGATCTGCTGTTCCCTCATCAAAAGCTTCTGCTTTTGCCTTAAATCCTTCTGTGCTGGTGAAGAGCTGAGTAGTTCACTGGTGTTTCAGATGTCTGGGCAGCAATGAGAGCAGATCCCACCTGTGTGCTTTTCCAGGTTCTTTTGCAGCTTTATCCATATTCTGTCTTTCTGATGGGTGCAGTTCAGCAGCACAGACAGGTTCAGGCCTAAAATACTCCACTGAAGTAGCTCCAAATAGCGGCTCTGTGGGGAATAAAACACCACTGCTTCCTTAATGCAAGAGTGATGTCAAATGTGTCACTTGGCTCTAAGATACTGCAAAAACTGTACTTAAGTCCCTTTCAGGATTGATATATTAATGATTGACAAGCTATGTTAATTAATAAGAATTTAACATATCCGGACTTCTACTGTGATTAATGTTGTCTGCAAATAGATGGATACTGATCCTTTTATTTTATGATACTGATTCTTTTATTTTCAACACTCTATTTCTTCACAAGTATTATTTCTGTAGTGATGGATGTTGCTGTAATATTTGAAGTCCAGTTCCTTTAAAAGTGGACACCTTAAAATTCTGCATTTTAAAATCACTTTGGACGTGTCTCACTGAGTAATAAATTGTATCAGTGCTACGTCTCATGTACCCACTTACTTTAATCCTCATTGAGTTGTATGTGAAGGAAATAAAAAAAACTAAAAAGAAGCAAAAGAGTGTATTAAAAAAACCCAAGACAACTCTTCTTTCTAGTCAACTTTAAACTGGGTCTGTATTAAGAGCCACCTGCTTTTTTCTTTCAGGACACACAACTCCACCCCGTGTCTTTTCTCCGGTGGTCACTGGCTGCTCTTACACCTCGATTTTTTTCGTTCACTGCTGGCCCTGACTGTTGCTCTTGTCCATTTTCTCGCTCTGGCAGTTGTTCCTGTCATGCTGAAGGCTCTGACGTACGATGAGAAGAGGGGGGCCTGCAGCGTGGGCTCCAACGTCAGGGACGCCGCCTGTTACGTGTGCTGGGCCTTCGCCCGCGCCTACGAGCCCGCCGAGCTGATACCCTTCATCAGCCACATCTCCAGGTGAGGTTGGAACGGTTCCAAATCAGCCTGTCTGCGAACACACACAGGCAGCAGCTTAGAAGTGAAGAACTGAGTATGAGTGGGGTGATAGAAACATATCAAAGTGTTTCCTTATCAAGTGTGATGACTCCATGTGAAAACCCAAAGAAAAGTCCAAAGAAACTCACTGTAAGGAGGTTGAGAGAAACTAGTGGAGGCTTTGGCAAGGGCAGCGTGTCCTGTCCTGCTGGGTCACCTGCTCTGTGCTGAGCTCAGCAGAGTTCTGGCAGTTTAAGAAGATTTGGAGCCTCAGTTAAGCAGAGGTAGAAATAAACCACTCTAAAACTTCAGAACCTCTTTATGGACTCATAAAGACATGGAAATGTTAGGAGAAAAGTTATGGACGAAGTTCCTTCTTATGTTTTCAGGTGAACACTTTTTCCTAACTATCCAGGGTTTCTTGGACTTTATCAGATGAGTGTTGTGGAAAGAATAAAGTAGGTCTTTACTGGCAGCTTACAGCCTGCAAGTCGAGCAGGTTAAGTCTAAAAGAATAAACTGCACTTCAGCTCTTCTTCCATGTAATTTATAATTTTCGTTTTGAAGTGTTCCCGTTCAAAGATTAATTTGAGTCAATAATAAAACCACTTCCAGTTTCTGAAAGGGCTAAGAACTTTGCACAGTGATTCTGAATTCTTAGTAACACAGCACTTTTGAATAATGAGGGGTTTATTAGAAATAAGAACATGTTTTAGTTAAAGCTAACAAATACATGAGAGAATTTGTTTCCTCTTTTGATACCCTGTAGTTTTATAGATTAGCCCAGTCCAGTACCTCGCTTCGCAGTGGATGGAAGCACGTGTGTGTAGTTCTTTTTCAATCTGTGATTTCTGTTTCCAAAGACTTTCAGAAGTAAAATCTGCAAAATATTTCCAAATCTGCAATACTGCAGTGGTGGACTGGAACTTGGTGCAGCTTTTCACTTAATACTGTTGATATTTTTGCAGATACAAATTGGTTTTACTTTTTTTCTTTTGACTCGTGCTTTCCCTCCTCTTTTCCTGTGAGATTCTCTCTTTAGTGTTTGGTCTTTTTGTTGGCCACACACTGGCTGACATTTGAGGTGTCTTTAATGGGTGACTTGCACTGCAAACACACAGAGGTGGCTTCTAACAGTTTTTCTTGGCACACTTTTAGCACAACCATTGATAGCAGCAACTCAGGCATCTTTTGTCTCCATCAAAGGAATTTTGATCAGTGGTCATTTAGTAGTGTCTTTTTAAAAAGGAAAAAAAAAAAAGTTTGGACTATCCAGTGGTCTGTGCTCCTGGGTATCTGGTTTTATTTTTAAGGGTTGCTTCCAGATTGCTGACAGAACTATTTCAGTCTCATCCAAAAAATCTAGTTGGAAACACAGAGTAACCTACTGAGCTCAGCAGGTTTCCAAAAACTATATGACTGTTTCTTTTTTAAAACCTGTTCTTAAAGTTCTTTTGAGACAGTCTGGAAATCCATTTTTGTTCCTTGATCCCAGTGCAATGTGCCCTGGCTGCTCTCTGCTGTTCTTCATCCTTGTAGCCTCCCTCTCCAGTGCTGGCCCTTCAGTGCAGGGTCACCCACCAGGTCTCTGACCTGTGTGGTACTTGCTCCTGGGGTTTTTTGAGACCTTGATAAAATCTTTCTGTCTGAGAACCTGCTGTGGAACTTCTGAAGGCCAAATGCTGGTTTTCTTCTTTTTTCCAAAGGGAGCAGATGAGAAATGCTTGTGGCTCTGATGAAGCAGTCTCATCTTGTTCTGGTGATGTTCCACCTAGAATGGCAGAGATACTAAAGGAGAGGAGTCTGGTAGCACTAAGCTGTGCTAGAATGTGATGCCATCCACTGTTTTCGGATAACTTTTGGAAAGAGAATGTGGAGCTCTAGAATAGCCCAGCTTTGCTTAGGCATGCTAAAAACAGTGATATTTGCCACAGTAAATTAAAGAGATATTCTATTTTGAAGGATCATATTTAATTCTCTTTTAGCTGACTTCATGGTGAGTTATATATGGTATGAAATTCTTAACTGAGGGTTCCTCAAGATGTGTTTGTACAAAGATTATAAACACCAAAGTCTGCTCTGTGTTTGCATAGGGACAAGGGGGAATGGTTTTAAACTAGAAGAGGAGAGGTTTAGGTTAGATGTTAGAGAGAAATTCTCCCTGCAGAGTTACATTTATATTCTCACTGCCACCAAATATTCAGGACAAGTATAGCCATACCAGTACTAAAGTTTGGTTCCAAATCCGGTGATTTTTGTAGATTTGGTCAGCAGCCTGATGAAAATAAAATCTTTGCTTCCATCCTCTGAGCTGAACAACATTAAGTTTTCTTTCAGGATCTGTCGAGCTTATTCCTTGTGAAACTTAAAAAAGCCCAATTGTGAGTGTTCTAGCCTTCCCTTCCTCAGAATTCTGGCCTGTTCTGCTTATCGGAATTTTTCTTTCATGGTGCTTTGGGCAATATATTTCATTTACTCCTTCCACCCTGCCCTGCTGCAAAGCAGTGTTGCTCTCCAGGGGTTTGTTTGCAAGCTCACCCTGGGGATTTTTCGGGAGTTTTGTGGTATTCTGTTTTACTGTCACGAAGCTGTCGGTGGGAATTCGTGGACAAGTATGAAGGGAAGTTGTGTTTCTGAAGAAGTTCCTGTCCCTTGGCCTACTCTGGAAACAAATTCTTCGCTTCTTGTTAGGAAAGTATCAAGTGAAAATAATTGATATCCCTCTGCCTGTGGTTGTAATGCCAGTGAACGCTGTGGCTGTTCCAGCTGTGACAGCTTCAGTTGTTGGGAATAAGTTGGTGGAATGGAGTGAAAAACGGGGTGGACAGCCAAGGGGAAGCTGAAAATTGCTCATGAACAGCTGTAAGGTGGTGTGGTTTGTAATATCTTAGTTTTCCAACAAAGCTGTTGTTTTGAGAGCAGAGAACTGTTTTGGCAAGTATTAACGCTATATAAGGCTTTACTTAAAAACCTGTGTGGTTCTGGTGGCCATACCTTCCCTGAATGTAATCAGCTCCTGAAGGTAGAATTGCCACTCCAAAGAGAAATGGTGGAGAAAAAAAAAATATTCAAATAAAGTATGACACACAGTTTCACCTATTGTGTCAGCAAGCCGATAATTACACCCGGCTTTTTTTTTAAATCTAGCCTTAGGTGTGTCACTGTTTTACTTAAAGAAGAGTCATACTTCTAGCCACAAGCAAATTGTTGCTACCCTTAAAAAATGCAGAACTCAGCATCTTGAAACAAAGCGCATAATATCCATTGTGAGCTGAATTACACAGCGAAAAACATCGGCCTGGATAAGAATACGTGCTGGGAGATTCTTAGAGAAAAGTAGTAAACACCTTCCAAAACTGCAGTGAGTGGTTGCAGTCCTCAAGTGCTGGCTTTGCTTGGTGCTGGGAACTGCAAAAGGCTTATCCTGCTATTCAGTGTTCAGCTGCTGGAGGTGGGACCCACACAGGTACCAAAATACAGAAGTGCTGCATAAACTGGGTCCTGCCCTGCATCCCCCGAGCAGCAGCTACAGATTGAAGCAGAGGGGAATTTGGGGTGGAGGGATTCTTTTTTCTTTTCCTTGTATCATTGTGTAATGGAAAAACATTGTTCTCTGTGTTTTCAGTAGTCAAGGGACATAAATAGTTCACTTTGGACTAGTGAAAAATCACTTCAAATTGCATAAAGTCATAATTTTTTAGTAAAATTTCTAACAGTGCTTTAAAAGAAATATCTGTCTCCATGTTCAGTGACAGCTCTTTCTTAAGTGATGAAATTGTTACAAACTTGAATTGCTGTAGATCATTGCCCTTCTCCTTCCTGACCTTCCCACTCTTTTAAGAAAGAAAAAAGAGAGCACTTAATAGAAACACATGTCCAAGAGTATTTCTAATAGTACTTGCTGATATTTTTACATGTCAGTGTTTTTTCCCCATCCATATTTCAACAAGATCCACTTGCTTCCATCTGTTTAATAGTTTGTTAAAGTCTAGTTTAACTGGTTTCTAAAACCTTGCCTCATCTATTCAAACTACGGGACCACAAAAAGAAAATTCTTGGCAGTGTGGACGAAACTTCTCTTTTGCAGGACAACGTTCCTCCTTTTTGAGATGCACACCCTGAAGTTGCTGTTCAAGCATATCTTTATAAAAGCACCACTTGACTGAGCTTTGTTTCTCTCCCAGTCTCTACATGCACCTCTCCTCTTAAGCTTAACCTATAAGGAAAGTGAAGCAGAACTTAATGACTTGGAAATACAAGTAATTTGATTCCTGCCCCCTTGGGTGTGGAAGTTGCTGTCTGTGAAGTGGCAGGTGCACACCGAGGAGCTGAACTGTTTTGTTTAAAACCCAAACAAAAAAATAAAAAGGAAAACATACTTCTGCTGTGTTAGACAATTATAGTGATTAAATGGTTGCTGGGTATCTCCATTAGTTGGGGCTGTGCAGAGTGGAGGTTCCTGTGCCTGTCAGTGGTGTAGGTAATCAATCCCTGCTGGTTCCTGGTGGAGATGGGGTGGCTGGAGCCCCGGCACACACAGTGGGAGCAGTGCAGGAGGGCGGCGGTGGCTTCCCTGCGGTGCTGCGTTGGGTTGGAAGGAGGGGGGAACGGGCAGGTGTGGCTCTGGATGGATGATGGAGCTTGCTCCAGGGCAGGATTGTCCTGCAGAACTGGGGAAATCTGAAGCATTGCTCTGAGCTATGTCTTGTACCATGATGAAATATGGAGAATGGCTTTCTGCTGTTGTGTTCCTTCGGAGGGAGAGCCGTGTGCTGAAGGCACTTGGGTGAAGTGAGCTCCTGCCTTTCTAAAATGTGTTTAATTTTAATATCAGGATTTGTAACTCCTGTTTCAAGCATTTTTCTTATTTCTCTTTTCTACGTGTGTATTCATTATACTTTTACGGTTTTATTCCCAAAATTTGTCGTTGGAATGACCCACTGAACAGCGTAGGAGGGTGGGTGGCCAGCGGGTAGTGTGAGAGCTCGGGCTGAGCTGGGTTAGAGGCACTGCCAAAGCAGGCAGTGTGGAAGAGGGAATGGCCACTGCATTTCTCCTTCTCCTCGGACCTTCTCCTTGCCTAGCTAAACAGGAGGAATTAACTCTGAGACAGGAATTAAACCTGGTTCCCCAGCAGTGCAGCTGGAACAGCCTCTTTCATTTGCAGTGGTGTAACAGCTCTGCTGGGATGAAGTGAACAGGGAAACTGCTCTGCTCTCAAAAACAGAGCTGGCAAAAGAAAAATTAACTGAGCCTACATGTGTTTTCATCACCCAGCTCACTGCTTGGCAGTGGCTTGACTAGAGGGGAGCAGAAAGGGCTGTTTGCAGCAGCAGTGCTCAACAAACCCGAATCTGACTCTGATCTCATGTCCTTTCGTAATTTGCTTGGATTGTTCAAACCCATTTTGCTTGTGATGGTTGCTGTGCCTTCCCTTCCCCAGTGTACAACAGGGAGGAGAGTTTGCTGCCCTGTTGCCACTTAGACTTTTCCCTTTTAGGGCTGAGGAAGGAAATTCTGGCTCTGTGCCAAACTGGCAAGAGGTTTGAGAGTTTATTTTTCTCTTCCCGCAGCTTCAGGGTGGCACAGTGGAATTGGTGGTAGCAGATTTTCAGGGGTTAGCAAAAGGATCCGCTTCTTGCTGTTTGTGGCTAGTGGAGACTGGAAGTGCCTGCTACAGGGGATAAAGGGAGTTCAGGTTTATTATCTGGTACATCTGGAGAGGGTCACCTGGTGTTTCTGTGTTCTGATGTCTCTCACCTGGGCAGCCTCTGCTGTCTGGTTCTTCCCACCTTGTCAGGGAAGGGAATGAGATCCACATGGGCTGGGGAAGTGCCCACTGACATACTTGGAGTCCTTCTAACTTCCCCTGAAGCCAGTTAGGTGAGTCCTTGGGAGAGTGAGGAAGGGATGAGGAAGAAAGGGAGAGTTACTAGTTGACTGACAGAGTTGCAACTTAGTTTTTAAAGTCTATTTATGTTCATTGTACACTTGAATGCTGCAGTTCATACAGGCCCACGTACCTCAAGGAACTGGGGAAGGTGTTCACGGAGACTGGAGGATGCGGAGCCGTGCTCTGCTCCACTGGCAGCAGGCAGGTGTGGTGCACTCGGGACAAGTCAAGACATGATCCTTTGAGTAGCTTAAAAAAATACCCCACTTGGTTTGACATAAACAGTTTCTTTATGTTAGGAAATCCTGGTGCAGTATCACATAAACTCCCACGACGAGGCAGACGGGTGAAGACACCTTAGACGTGTTTCATCCTCGGCACGTTGCCCTCCCCGCTAATCCCTGAGCCTCCCAGTGGGAATCGGCCTGAAAGAATTACTTGTGGGCTTTGATAAGTTAAAATACTTCACTAAAAGGGTTAACATAAAACAGTGACTACTGTCTGAATGGGGCTTTGAGGACAGTGACAAAATTCCTGGGGTTTTCTGTTTTGTTTGACTTAAGCACAGTGTGCAGTTGCAGCTCTGAGTAACTCGGGTGGCATCACACAGACATTATGTTGCTTTGCTGGCTTGACTTACACAGGTTTGTCTTAAGGTAGCAGAAGAATAAGGAAAAATGGAGAAATGCAATTTGATGAGGGTTTTTTTATGGGTGGATTTTTTTTTCCTCTTCAGAAAAGATCAACATTGAAATACTGCATAACTGACAAAATACTGTTTTAGCTTATGGTCCATCTAATGGGAAATGTCAGGCAGAAATTTGCTTCTTTTTGCTTTCCAGGATCATTGTCATCCAGTTCCATAGTTTTGAGTGTTCTCAAATTAAAAGGTTTATGGGAGCTAGTCATGCCATATAACCATATACTTCTTAAATGTCCTTTTAAAATAATTTTTAAGTCTCTCTCTGTGCCAGAGAATTAGCAAGCGTGGTATGAAGACGATGTATCTGACCCAGCAGTTTTTCAGCACTGAGCCATGTGTGCTGCTTCCTGATGGAATATTTCCGGAACGTTTGCTCTTCCAGTAGCTGTTGTTTGGATGACCTCCTCTTTCCTCTTGTCTTTGTGCAGAGAGGGGAATTGCTCATGCAAGTAGCAATAAGAAGGCATTAACTGTCTTTAGAACAATTTATTGGGGTTTGTTTTCATTTCATTCTGCCTTTCTGTCTCTTGTTTTCCTTAATGGAGATAAACTGAAATTACAGAGGCCAAGCTGACTGTGCATTTCAGGGAATTTGAACAACACAGTATTCATCACTGTAGGGAACTGATAGCCACTACCCAGGCAAGCTTGATATTATCAGTGTAATTAATATCCTTATGCTGAAGCAAAGCTATCTTGGATTTACTTTTCAGCCAGTATTTATTTCCGGTTTTGCCTGGAGTCAATAAATAATGTAATGAAGAGTTTCAGGGTTTGAAAGGAATAATTTTCTGCTTAAATGATTCTCCTGAAGTGATGTTTATTTGTTGCTGAAGTTAATTGAATGCTGGAGGTGGATTTCTAAAGCTGTAGACTGCCTGTCCTGGGATATATTGTCCCTCTCTTGTGTAGCACATCTTTGAACAGCAGTTCTTTTGAGGCAGAAGAATTACCCTGTGCAGGGTCATCAGACTTCATGCATGAAGAAATCGTTCTGTACAATCATCCTTCTGTATCTGCAGGTCACCCTATAGGAAAAACAGCTTTGCAGTTTGTCTTGCAGGTCACTTTTGAGGCGGATTTGCATATTGTTGTCTGATTTTTGTTCCTTACAGGATGTGACTGTTCTTGTGGAGAAAGCTGCAGGTTTCCATTGCTTAACTTTGCCTTGTGTTTCAGCCTTACCCAAGACTTGCTGTATATTTGGCTATTGAGAAACTGTTTTTCCAAGTTTTAATTTGAAATTGCACTGTCTGAGTCTCACATTAGAGGTGGTCTTTATGCCCAGGTTTTAAACTCCTGCCATATTTAAACCAGAAAACCTCTCTGTGCAGTTAAACACATTCACATATTCCTTGATCCAGTGGGATGGCCACTGTCCATTTGTGCTGTGGAAAGTCCCCAGCAGACAAGAGAAACAAGGAAGAATGAGGTTATTTCAGCTCAGATTTTAGTTTAGCCTGGTATTTCTAAATAATAATCTCCTTAGAGGACGTGCTGTCTGTTCTGCTTGGAAGGCTGAATGTTGAAATAATGGCATTGCACATTTCTCCTCATATACTCGGTACTAACGCCGGTGTTTTATTTCCTCAGCGCATTGGTTATTGCTGCAGTATTTGATCGTGACGTTAATTGCAGAAGAGCTGCTTCTGTAAGTTACCACATTTCAACTTACCTGACTCTGTTAGTTTTTGTTTGTTTTCATTTAATTTAAAAATTCGTAGACTTGACTGTGTAGAACTACAGCAGAGAAACTGTGAGCAAAAAGAGTGCTTTTTGAAATCCTTAGAAGTACTGTGTGAATTTAGATTTTAATTTGAATAATCCACAGATGCACATCTTGATTTACGGCCACAGTTAACAATCTACTGTCTTCTTGTCATGGTGGTTAAGATAAAGTATCTAAGAAAGGGCTGTTTAGCCTTTTGTAGTCACAATATCAGAGACAAAAGGGTCCTACATGAAACGCAGACATTGGCTTGTTTGCAGGTCACCAAGCTGGTGAGTTTTATAGGGCAACACTTTTCTGATTGTGCATCAGCTGTAATTCTCTGTTCATGGTAATTTCTAGAATAATGTCTCTCCTTCAAACGTGTTTTCACTTATTGTATAAAAGTCTTTCCATAGGACTGGGAATTTTTAAAAGGGAGTGATAAATCCATTAGACAGATTTGTTATGTGGTTAATAGCCCTGACACCAAATTATATTCTGTGGAAACTTTCTGCAGAAAATATTTGTGCTGGTGAGAATTGGGAAGAATGTTCCTAAGAGGAGGGAATGATGGAGAATTGCAGAATTCTGTAGCATAGAATTTGAGAAGAAGAAAGAATGGGCACATTATCTTTGAGAATTTAAGTCTGTGTCTTGTATATATTGAACTTGCTGTCTTAAAAAAAAAAAAAAGGAAAAAAGTATGAGTTGTCTCAACAGAAAAACCAAATTATCTTATGCAAATGTAAAAAACCCCACCCTATAACTGCATGAGCTCAAACCAGGCCCAAGCAGTGTCTGCCAAAGCACCAGGTGTCTGTTCCTGACAATAAATGTCCCTGTCAATGTGTTAAAAAAAAACAAACAAAAAAGGCAGTCTCTTCAATGTATCCATTAACAGGTCTGTCTGATTTTTTGCCTGAAATTTTGAAAGCTAATGCATTTATAGCACAAGAAGGGTTTCTCAGGGATACCTGGATAGCATCCTTATTTTTCCTGGCCACACCTCTGCTGGAGAGGTGAAGCTGCTGAATGAAGCTGCAGATTAATTGCTGGGGAAGTGAGTCAGTGGTTGTGCAACCCCAGCACAGCTCAGGGGTCTGGAGGCTCTGAAGCCAAAGCCAGCCAAGGGGCTGGAGGTTGCTGAGCACTCAGAGAACATATTCTTCACATCTGTACAAAAAATGAATATCAGCAATGCTACTTCTCCTAAACTTCAGCTCCTAAATTTAGGTCGAATTTGCTGTTCTTGGCTAACGTAAGTCACTTTGTTCAAATCAGTTCCTTAGAGGGATTTGCTTTCCTGAGAACATTAAGGAGCACAGGTGGTGGAAAGTGAGTTATTTATTTTTTTATATAGAAATTTCCATTGGAGTCAGGGGTCATGTGTAAATAGAAATCTTCACAACACAATTGCCACTACAAGTGTACTGCTTACCTTTAGTAGCTTGATCTGATTGTCCTGTGTGATCTTCAATATGTTTCTACACTTAAACATAACTCAATATTTTGACCATGAACTGTGGTGCTAAACCAGCCCCAGTCACTAAATCTGTGAACTTAGTGCAGCCTGTGTATCTGTATTTCTAGTGAGTATAAAACCCAGCATATTTTCTCCTCACTTTTCTCTTCTGCTGTAGCCCAAGTACTTTCTGATTTAGAGCTGGTCAAAATTTGCAATTGCTGTTTGACGGATAGTTATGAAAGCACCAAACCCTCTTATTTTAGAAAGGCAAAGGTATATTTTGTGTTTACCAGGCATTCCTACGATTTTGAAGAAAAATACCTGGGAGTCCTAAATATTTCCAATCATTCCTACAGTTAAACACCTATTTAAATAAACAACATGTTTTACTAGATTTTCCATATATTACAATATGGAATATATTCTAATGCAGAGCACAAATAAAACAAAATAGAGAACAGAGACATTTTGAACCCTGAGGTTAAAGAGAATAGAACAAGACTGTGCTTTTGAAGCTCCACGAGCATTCTGGGCTGGCTTGTGCAACTCTTTCATGAATAATCAGTATAAGGAATAATCGGATGAATAAATGATGTTGAATTGGACTCCATTCAGCTCTGCCATCTCAAAGAGAGGAGGGTTTTTCTCCCTCTTAGTTGGCTCATAGTTTTTTAATTATCTATTTTTAAACTAAATATATTTAACGTGATTTTTTTTTCAATTTTTGTGGGAAAGCAGAGTGTTCAGGTTACCAGGCTAAGTCAGTCACCTTGGTTCTGATCTCATGGCATCTTTTCATTAATATCTTTGTATCCAGTTTTTCCATCTCTAGAAGGGGATTGTAAAGAAAATGAAAAATTATTCTTACAAAGCAGTTGAAGTATTTGGCATCCTTTAGGAATCTGAAGTTGTTTGAAAGCATGACTGAATTAGTAACATTTTCAGTTACTGAAAATCTCCTAAGTATTACAAAGAAAAGTCTTCTGTGAAATGATATAAAAGAGCTAAAGGAATATGGAGGGAATTCTGTGAACATTAAATGAGCTTTCTGTGCAATGGCTGGTTTGCTGCGACCTCCTATATAGTCCCCTATACATCTTTTTCCAGTTATTTTGCCACAGTATATTTCAGTCCCAGGGCTGTGGATTTATTTTTGTAAGTAGGGCAAAACATCCACTGGTTTGCAACCAGATTTACGTTGCTTGGCTGTGATTTTGAAAGAAAAAAAAGGCTTTACAGATCTTGTATCATTTCGGCACCTGAGCAGCACATTTTTAAAAGGAATTGTAATGCAATGATTAAACTATGAAATCCCTTGGATATGGTGGAGAGTGTCATCTTCACTGAAATGTCCCTGTGCTGAGTAAAAGGGTCTCAATAGCATAAAGAATAGTATAAAATATAGGATATACCCTCAGTAATATACTGAGGGTCTCAATAACATTAAATATAGCATCAAATATAGGATATGCCCTCAGTAATATGTTGAGGGTCTCAATAACATTAAATATAGCATAAAATATAGGATATATCGTCAAAAATATATTGAGGGTCTCAACAGGATAAAACGGGACCTGAAGCTGATGTGGAAGTAGGAAGAAATAAATGATGCAGAGTGACATGAAATGATGTCCTGGCAAATCCTGGACTGGGAGCTTGTGTTGGGAGTGAGGTGAGGAGGGGAAAGGCCTGTGTCAGTCTGGGCCCCATCATTCAGCAAAGAGCAGAGCCAGGGCATCTCTGCATTCCCAGCTCCTGCTCCAGAGGCGCTGGATGTGATGCCCAAGGCCATCCAAAGCCGGAGCGCCCGGGGGCACTGCTGGCAGAGGCGGGGGGGGGTGGGTGGACTCCCCAGCCTGTGCTACGTGTCCTGAGCTGGAGATGCCGTGAGCAGGAGCTGAACCTGCCCGGGCAGGTCTGCAGGGAACGAGCAGGATCACCCCAGGAAGGCTCCGAGAGGCTCCGGCTCCATCCCGGCTGGTGCAGCCCTGGCTCCTCCTGCGCAGTGTGGTGCCCTGGGGAGCAGGCTGAACCTGTTGTTTCCACAGGTGGATTAACACATGGCTGCTGTCTTTATGAAGGAAATACAGAAGCTCTGTCTGTCCAAATTCTTGTGGTATTTCAGTAAGGATTGGGACTTCCCCCCTGCCTGTTAAATATCAATTATTAATTGCTGTCCATCACTTGAGAGCTGCCTGTGCAGAGAGTGACAGTTCCTCGGAGAAATGTCCAGAAACCATGATCTCCCCTCTCTGAAAAGAGTTAAAATTTCCAGAAGTTTTTATTAATACTTAGAATTACAGCCTTTTAAGGAATGAAAAACGATGAGTGCTTTTTTGAGAGAGGGAGAAAATTCAAGTAGAGAGTAGGGAATTAATGTAAGTTTTATTCTGTGTACCCTACAAGTACAGATTATGTTGGTTTTGTTGCATTTTGCAAGAGTTTGAGTTAATTTAGTGCAAAACACAAGAAACATATGTGAATTTTGTCTTAAAAGTTCAGGATGCTTTCAGACATGTACCATGCAGATAAGTATTGCAGTCTCACTGGGTTTTGCCTGAAGTTTCCATTGACAAAGAACCAAACTTTGCTCACTCTCAGCCAGTGATGTTGGAGCCAGACAAGAGTGAGCTGTCTCAATTTCTGTCGTCTACAGGCACTGACTTTCAATCCCAGGGCGAAGCCTTGTGTCACTACTCCAAAGCACTTGTGTGGGTGTGACTGGTTTAATAAACCTGCATTCTTAAACCTACAGCTTTGGGAGCACCTGAACGAGGAGATGCAGAAACAAAAAAAGCCCCGCGGGCTTGTTCTACTGACAGAGTTTACATTATTTAAAACAGAAAAGCCATGGGTCATTTATATTGTTGTGTGTTTTGAATTCATCATCTGGTGTTTATCAGAAAGCAAACCTGACTCGTTTTGGTGTGTTTGTTCTCTGTTCCTTAGGCTGCCTTCCAGGAGAATGTTGGGAGACAGGTACGGTGACTTCCCTGCATCTTCATTCATTTGTGCCTCGGAGCTCACTGTGAACGTGGAGTACCTGAAATCAAAATTAGACACCGTGGCTTTGGAAAAATTGAGTAAAAGAATGTCACAAAATAATTGTTTTCATTATGAGCGGCAGGTTCTAGTGGAATATTTTTCTGAGACCCGAGTTTGATTTTAGTATTCCAGTTTCAGAAGAAACGGAGCTCTCTGGTAATTTTGAGTCCTTCTGAAAAGCAGTGTCAGCATTTGTGACTGCAAACTGCAGTGCTCTTAAAGCAGGAAAAGTGTAGTGTTGTTGGTTTGGTTTTGGGTTTTTTTGGGGGGTTTTGTTTTGTTTCCTTGACTTTCTCGTTTTCAATGGAAATAGAACAACTGAAGTGTGCTGTGCAATCATTGCTGTGGTTGATGGTACCACAGTGAATAAGGATTGAGAGTCTTCAACTCAATTTTTGGGTTTCCCTGTTGTACTGTACAGCTATTTTGAGAAACCTGGTACTTCAGAAGGTACCCAAGTGCTTTGAAAAAAGGTATTGTGGTAGGTTCTGATGTGACTTAGCAATATTTAAGTAGTTAAAATGCTCAGACAACTTTGATTTTTCAGCCTGGGAGGAGAAACAAGTAGGGTAAAGACTTGGATTTCCTGGTTTCTCATCAGGAATTAATAAAGCTGAACATACAACTTAGAGAGGAAGAAAAGGGGGGGAATGGTTCAGTTAGTAACAGAGCAGGTCACGTGAGCAATTTTGTTACCAAAAAGCTGCTCTTTAAGGGATCTTTGTTAAAATGCTGTGCAGCTTTCCCTGACACCATTCCTGGAGACCTCTGTGTTGTAAGACAGAATACTATTCCTTTAGAACTGTGGGTATCAAGCGACCTGTTCCTGTGCAGTGTGTGCATTTGTAGACTGAAGTAGGTTAACAGCAGACAAAGGGTGCAAGAAGACCCTGGGAGAGGGTAGGGACTTCTGGTGACCTGACCCAGGTCTGTGATAAGCAGAAGCCAGTGTGACTCTTCCCTGGGTCTGTAGTTCCTGCCCTGGAGAGGTTGGGCATCACAGAGCAGCTCAGCCTGGTTCCACCACGTGAGGTGCTGAGGGAAGTAAATAACAGCTTACCCTGACTCCAGCTCCAGGTGAGGGAGGGCTCCTGGGTGCTGCGGGTTTAAAGTGCTTCCATGCAGCAAACATTTTGCGGAGTGTTTTATTTCTTAATTAGAGGAGTATAGTCCACGTTAGTTTACAGCCAGAAATGTTCCTTATGGGCTCTGCTCTGACCCACAAATCAGATGTCTTGGTGTTGGTAGAACACACGTGATTTCAGCTTCTATGTTGTCGCATTAGCAGTGACACATGGCATAAAGGACACTGTCAGTCTCCTGCTGGTTCCTGCAGATGCTCAGAAGTTGAACCATGCCTTGGTGCCTAGGAAAATGGTTTCTTAATGAGCAGATCCACCCTCTGGAGTTCTCTCCCCGGATGCAGTGTGTTAAAAGAGACACCCTTTTCTCTGAATTAGAAGGAGCTAAAACATGTTTTCCACCTGAGGTAACAATGCTGATAATAAATAGGTGGAGAAGAAGGCTGCCCTCACTTACTCCCTGGTTCCTGCCTGCTTCACCTTGTAATTCCACATGTCCCAGATCTGGAGCTTGCTTATGGCCACAGAAGAAGCCATTGTAACTTACACTGTGTGTAAATGGAAGCTTTGAAAAATGTGGAGAACTTTTTAAAGCATAACTAGTGAGAAATGCACCTGCTTCTGATAATACCAACCTTCATACTGGAGAAGGTTTCAGTGTTCTGACAGAATGGAAGCTGTTGGCTGTTCCTGTGGGGCCAGGCTCTCTCACTGGCCATGACCTCTGTACTCCTGAGCTGGGAGTCAGGAATGCTGCTGTCTCACCAGCAGGCATGGTGGCACCCTGACCTGTGGTGAGATGGCACTGAACCGGCACACTCTCAGCTGAGGACCAAATAGCAAGGTCCAGCTGGCAGCTAGGACTGGAATTATTTGGCTCTGACTTTCCTTATGTAGTGTGCATCCTTATATAATCCATTGCATGCCTTGCTGTTTGGTCTTAAATCATAAGGAGGTGTTTCTCATGTACCTTTTTGTCCCTAATCAATCTTCCATGAGGTTTTTTGACAGAACATTCATTTCACCTTTGAGTTATCAGGGTGTCCCTTGGATAAGCCATAAATACTCTGTCTCTCCTTGGTTCAAGTCAGATTCCAGGCCTGCTTTGTTGGGTTTTTTTTGGATCCCTGGCATTATGCTTCCCAGCCCGAGATCTCCAGAGCCCCTGGCAGCTCCCGCTGCTGGCAGGATAAACTGCTTCAGTGGCTCAGATCGAGAGATACTTTCCACTGGTTTTGCATGGCTGTGTCCTAATGTGGAAGGGGTGAGTGAGCTGTAAACAAACAAACCTGCATCACATCCCCAACCTGTACTTCCACAGAGCCTCATTCCTTAAATACTCTCGGAGTGCCCCTCCTGGAAGCCAGCAGAGTGTCTGTTGGTTGGCTCTTTCCCATTTTGCTTCATTGTGTCTCCTGGATGCTTTGCTGCCTCTGCTTCTCCAAAACACAGCTGTGCTGTGTAATGCTCTGTTAAACCAGCCAGGGCCAAGCAAACGCTGGATGTCTGAATTGCATTGCTTATATATACAAAAATTCAAATTTCTAAGTGGAAATCTCATATTTAGGATGATAATTTATCCTCTAGAAACAGACTGGCTTGAGCAGTGAGGGCAGAAGTAGGATTCACTCTTTCAGGCTTTGCTGGGAAACAGTTTTCTTTTTAAAACCAAGCGAACCCAGATTTTTAGTTCATTAATCAGTCATAAAACATACGTGTAAACATCCTTCGTGGGATGCATTTCTAGCTGCCTAAATCTCTAATTTTATACTTCATGAAACTGGCAGCAGATCCTTGTACCTTCACATAAACTGGAAACATGTTTCTGTTTACCTGAACCTCGTTCCTGAGGAATCATTCTCTGGGTACATACATAGTCATGCATTCACCGAGTACATATTTGGGTATGACTGGAAGGTGTGAAGGAGCTGTTGCATAGGTTACTGTCTGCTGCCTTTTACTTGGGCTGTTTATTATTGACTCATAAGCAAAGTGAGGCATTTTGCTGTTTATGTATTCAATATCCTTTATGTCTTTGGTACAAGTGATTTTACTGTAAATTAAATTGTGTTTTTTTCAGTGCTTGGGAGGGTAGCAGGAAATTTGTTTTCAATAATGTTGCCTATTTGGAAAATATTTTTACACTTAAAAATAATATTTTGTTTGTAGGGCACTTTTCCCCATGGCATCGACATTCTCACTGCAGCTGATTATTTTGCTGTTGGGAACAGAGTTAACTGTTACCTCACTATAAGGTAAGTTTCCAAGCATTAGTTCTCCTAAACATGAGGGACCTCTTGTACATAATGAAATATTTGTCTGGTTGCCTCATCTTATGGAACATTATGTTTAATACTGATGGTTTTGAGTAAATCAGAATCGGGATTTTATTTCTGCATCCAACTGATTATCATGTGCAAAACGTAGTGAGAACACGGCCCTGGTTTCCTTGACTACAGGGAGGAAGCAGCCAAGGGGCATTATTTGCAGGTGTCCCAAAACTGTCCAGGCTGGTCAAGGGTGGGGAAGATGAGGGGGTTGAGTTTGTGGTGTGTGCATAGACCTGTAAGTTGAGTGCTGGTGTTTCTCCTGATCAGCTCAGGGGAAATGTGCTCACAGCATGCAGTAATGTTTGAAAAACCAAACGGATCTCTGCAGTCCAGAGTGTGCAAAGAGTGAATGGGAAATAGCCAGGGTGGGGTGGGGGGGGTTATAAAGCAGGGGCTTGTCTCAGAGGGTGGTGTCAGCTCTGGGAATGCAGTGGTGCTGAAGGCAGGGGAGTTCAGAGCCGGGCTGGGATGAACAGCACATTGCACTTCCTCTGAGATGATGACAAAGACCGAGGGCTGGTTCCAGCTTGAGTTGTTCCAGACAGTCTGGCCTGGAGTCCAGCCTCGTCCAGAGCCAAGGCTGAGACCGGCACCCACAGGAGGTGATTCAGACCTTCTGGAGACAGGTCAGGTAAATCACCCCATGGAATTGCTCAGAAGCCAAACAGGTCAGAAAGGCCTGAGCAGATGATATCCCTGGGGAACAGAAACAGCAGACAGGTACATGATGGTGCAGGCTCCACCACCAATTTTGTGACTTCCACCGAGGGGTTTTTTAAGATAATTGCCCTGGAACCCTCCATCTTCTCCTGGGCTATTTTTTTTATTAATCTGTCCACCTCCACATTGTCCCTTTTGTGCACAGTCCCTTCAGTCTGTACATACCTTCACCTTTTACCGACTGTCAGTTCTTCTGGGGTCCCCACCCTCCTCCTACACCTTCCCCAGAGCTCCCACCCACGGAGCTGGGATGGGGAAATGCAGGGGCTTGGTACTGCACATGCTTGAGATCCCTGTGGAATCCATGTGATTTTTGAAACTCGGGCTTTTTGTACTAGAAGAAAATTGGAAACATTCAGAATTGACAAAGCAGTTTTTCTTTTCTCTCTTTTATAATTTTTTAGGGTGATTATGTTCTCCTGATTTTTTGGGAGTGGAATTGTTAATTTTTTTTATATATAATTTTTTTTAATGCTCCTTTAATACTACTACAAAGAAGAGAGGAGAACTCAAACATGGCAGGGGAAGTGTGTCTGTTATTGTGTGTTCTTCCAGAACAGGGAGAGGAACCAGAGAGTCGTGAATTTTATCATTTCTCTGCTGGCATCAACCACAAGTTGAACAAAGTGTCCAATCCCCCTCTAGGGTTCAGTAGATGTTATTTCTGTGTCCTGTGTTGGCTCAAGTGACCAAGGTCTGTCCCGTGGATTTAAGGATTCCCACTCCTCTGATGAATTCCACAGATACCAGTACGGGAACATGCCACAGCATTTGGATTTTCTCTTTGTTTTACTTCTAATTACACACATGCACATCAATGGAACACTGTTATAGTTGCAAAGTTAATCACTCAAAAGATAGGAAAAGGTAAAATTAAGATAATCCGTGTGTCCTTAATGCTGTTCCTTTGTGCCCTTTTGACACAAACACGTTCTGCTGATTGTTGGGCTTCCCAAGGTGATTTAACACTCATCAGATGTACTGAGAAAACATTTCATTTAACTTGTGTTGACCTTGGCTTTCAATAGTTGATGCTTCTGAAGATTGGAAAGCAAGTGTGGCTGCAAGTGAGGTAACTGCAGGCTCCTGAGATAATTAATGCTGGTGTTCCTGTAGGTCTTGACTTTGCATCTTTAACAGTTTTTGTCACAGTGGACTTTTTTTGGTGTGTGTTTGATTTTAAAAAGGACAGATTGAAAACCCACATTCCATTTTGGACCGTTGTGTTTATGAAGATGTAGCACATTTCTAGAACTTGCCTTTCCTGTGTCCTGTAGCTGGAATAATTGCACAAGTTAATACACACATCTAGATTTTCTAGGATGTAAAAAAGGGAATTGAATGTTTATTTTTGCTTTTCATTGCTGTCAAGCTCAGTGTATGTAGAGTAGTTTTTATAAAGACTGAAAGTTTTACAAATTTTCAATTGTAAAATAAATGCCACTCTATTCTTCAGCTGCATCTCATTTAGGAGAAGGCACATTTAAGTAATTTTTTTTGGTTGCTTTGAAACTAGAGGATTTAAATCTTTGGAGCAGGTTGTGTTAAAATGCACATCTATGTAGATGCTGATTCTGTACTCTCTCTCTCTGGCCTGTATTTCTATATCTAAATGTACATTTCTTTTTCAGTGTGTATATTGCTGGCTTTCCTGAATATACACAGCCAATGATTGATCATTTAGTTAATATGAAGATTAACCACTGGGATAGGTAAGTTCATAAAGTCTAATTATTAATATCCAGGAATTGACTGTTCTGCATATTACATTTTTCTAGACTATTTTTGGAAATTTTACACCAGAGTTTGCAATAACATTTGACTGAAGGAAACTGGGCAAGTAGTAGCTGATATAATCTCTACCTCCTGAGCACACTGTCACTTAAACAGGTTTATGAATTTGTCTTTTGGCCATGACCTCAATCTGTTAATAGATTAATAAAACCCATTTATATGTTCTATAGTGTATGTGAGGGGTAAACACTGTCACCATACAATTATCCTAATTAAAGCAGATTTCATGCATAGAGATGGTGCTTAGTCACATTCAGTGTTCAGGAAGGTTGAAATGTGTGCCTATCACACAAATGAGATTGTATCAGTGCTGAGCCCAGTTTGCATCATGAGAAATAATCACAGTTTACTGCAGTGGCCCTGCCAGTGCACAGAACAGGCCCTGGGGTTCCACCAGCCCCACTGGTGTTTTCTCTTTGAGCAACAAGCTTTATTCATGTTGCTCAAGGCTGGCTCTAGGCTGGCTGCAGTGGATGCTCTTTGGTTTTGTTGGCTGTTTCGGGGGGAGGAAACACAGGATGGACAGAGGATACTGTAATTTTCGGTATTTGGGGGTCTTTTTTTTTTGCCTGGGGACGGAATTCTCTTCCTGACGTTACTTCTACTAAGTTGCCAATGCCCCCAAATCTCCTAAAATTCTTTCTTACATCCTCAGTGTCATCCGAGAGCTTTCAACCAAAGCCCTGCACAACATCACTCCCCGGGCCCCCGAGTACATGGCGAACGTGGGTAGGTACCAGCTGGGTCCTGCACAGGGGGCCAGAGCCAGCCTGGGTAGCACAGATGGGTGCAGGTTTAAACATGCACCATGGCTTAGCAAAGATTAACATTCCCCCCTGCAGCTTCGTGCCGTGTAGGGACACCCATGGCTTTACCAGTTGGCGGATTTTGTGTCAGAATTCTCAAATACCGGCAGGTTGTTTTCATCTGGGGCGTGGGCTTCAGTTCCCTGACTGCACTGGACCCTGCTGCTTCTGTGGTGCATAAATGGGTGCAGTTGTGTGGGAACAACTCCAGCAGCTACTCCTCAAATTCCCAGATTCTGCTGACAGTAAGGCTTTGATGTTGTAGAGGGTGGGGGGATCTGTTTTGTCTTGTCCAGCCTGACATCTGCAGCAGAATTCCTTTCTGTGTGTGTGTAATCAGATGTTTCTTAGCACTGTTGCCTCAGCCCATTCCAGATCCTGAGGATGTGCTGGCTGCATTTTAATGTGGCTGGAAGACAACAGCTGGTCCCCAGTGGATCTGCAGTGACACACCTTGCCTGGGCTCCCTGTCCTGGACTAGGAATGTGGCAGTTCACATGGAAGTCAAATTCCATGGCAGTACAAGCCTCATTTCCTTTACTGCTCAGCCAGCCCAGTGCCCAGCAGTGATGTTACTTCACTTACTCCAGCCAGGGAGGTACAAAGTTGGGAGACAAAGAATTGTCAGAATTTACTTTATTAAAACTTATTTTTCATAAAGTAGCCAGGATACTTGACTTTCCAGAAACGCTTTTCCCATTTTATTTCTAGGCAGACATGATTACATTTAGAACTATGATCTGTCACTATGCTTTGTTTAAAAAAAAAAAATTAATTATCTAATCTCTTTCAGTTTTGCCAAGACTTCTGCCTTTATCAGTGGGCTCAGATCTGCACACACGCCATGGGGCAATCCTTGCCTGTGCTGAGATCACCCATGCTCTGTGTAAACTGGCACAAGAGAATAATAGGTATTAATGCAAGATTATCTTGACTATAAATTTTCCTCTCATGTCTGGTCTATTGAAAGCTTCCTGAGTATAATTATGGAAATCTCCATCTCACTGAACTGCTTTTCCATTGAATTTTTGTTTGTTTTTTGTCAGTGATGCCGAGCCTTCACATTTTATTCGGTGGTGGTTTAAACTTGAGTCTTAAATTCATCGTCAGGAAAGGGAGAACACTTGCTGCCTTACTTGAAGAGTTCAAAGTGATCACTTAGATATGGATTAATCCTCTTTCCCCATAGGTGGGGGTCTTCCTGGTGAGGGGACAGTCTTTTGTCTTCAGTGTAAGAGAAATCCTTCCTCAGTGTTAGAGAAATACCTCCTCAAGCAGCTCGTTGAGTTAGACTGATGTAATTGTTGCTGCTGGGTTTCTGGTCCATGTGTATATATATATATATACACACACAGACACTCATTTGCCATCAGTGTCTGTAAAAAGAATCTGGGTTAATTTTAAGGAGTTCCCCTTTCAAAAAGTTCAAGAAGAAGATGCAGAGCATTTTTTTACGTAATAGGAAATACTTGAAATAGATGGAAAAGTCACAGAAGTGTTGGAGTCCAAAAATACCACCGAGCTGAGAAATATTATTGGGATGTTACTGATTATAATGTTATTGGGAAGTGATAGTAATTTTATGTAGTCCTTTAGGAATGAGTTTGCCACATGATAAGGAAAGAACTTCTTTTGTTATGCTTGCTCAACTATTTAAGATTAAATATTGCATATTTCTGTGGAACATAATTTGGAACAAATGACTGGTGTTTTGTTTGAAAGTGCAACGTGATGTCATGGAAGAAAAATTATTTACAGCGTGATTAGGAAACCTGCATTAAAAATTCTGTCTCCTTTTACAGGTCTGTAACATACTATTTCAGTGAAAAATCATTGGAGGGACTTAAACAAATCCACCAAGAGGTTTGTAACCAGTATAAATGTATTTTTTAACCTGGTGTATTGTATGATTTTTAAACAAAGATTTACAGTTGTCCACCTTCCTCGTGCCCTTGCCAAGAGCAGACCATGTCCCAGATGTGTTCACACAGCCCAGGCTGGCTGACAGCTGGGTGTCCTGGACCCTGTGTCTTACAGGGTGATACTGGAGGCTGTTCTGCCTCTGCTGAGCCCCTTGCTCTGCTGCTGGAAGTCACATTTCTGAGATGGCTTTGGCTCCCTTTCCCCTCTGTCTCTGCTCCCTCTCTCGATGTACTGACTGGCCTTGCAGACCTTGGGGTGACTGTGGTCAAGGGAGACCTCCCAGCGAGCCTGTTCTGTCCCTGCATCCATAATTTACTTGTTCCTAGACCTCAAAAGTCACATTCTGCATTTCAATTGATTCACTGTCTATATCTCTGCTTACGATAAATGAAGCCTTGCCCTGCTCCGAGCAGTTCCAGATGCTTCCACAGAGATGGTTTTGCCTCTCTTGTCCATTTGTTTTCAGTGATCCCACGTTGTTTTTTATTTTTGGCTCTAATTTCTTCCCCCTTTGGAACAGCCAATACTCCAGTTTCAGACTCCTGCTCCTTTCTGCAGGGTCTGTAGTACCTTTGGTCCCAGTCTGATGTGCTAAAGCTGTCAGGCTTCACCATTTACCCATTAAAGTCCCCAAATGCCTGTTTAACTGTGCACAGACCAAAGCTGCTGCCACAGGTTGAAAAAGCACCTTTGTCCTTCTTTAACTTTCTCATCTTGAGAGGCCTGAAGGTTTGGTCTGTGCTGTTACAGTGGCCTTGAGTTGTTACGATGCAGCTTCTGCTGTTTGTAATTAATCTGCAAAGTTGTCATAAACTCTTCTTTTTTTATTTTTAAAATACCTGGGGTTTTTTGGGTTTTAGTACACAGAAGTGGGATAATCTCTGATTTTTTTTAGGATGGTCTGCTGTAACATTGAAAATGAGCTAATATTTTTCAGTCACCTTTGAATTTTTTCTGTTTAATCTGTAGCTAGCAGTTAATTTCAGTTATCAGCCAGTGCAGTCTATCACTCTGAAAGAACCAATGGTGGAAAGCCAATGTATTTTAAAAAGCCAAACTGGCTTCCAGGGTACGTGTAGGAACAGTTTGGATTTGGAATTCAGGAAATCAGTGCTTTATGAATGTGCTACATTGATTTTCTTTAAATGTAAAGTTCAAATGGGTATGGAGAGGTTCTTTTCAAAAAAAGGTTTTTCCTTTGACTTTTATTTTTAAAATTACCTGAAGGTTTGCACAACTCACAGTATTTAGCACTGCATGGGCGGGGGGAATGAAAACACTTGGATCAAACAAACTCCACTAATATTAATATTTGTTGCTTTCCCCCCCCCAGCTTTGCAGTCGTCAGTTGTACAGGTAAGAAAATCATTTTTTTGTACTGGCAAGTGTCGATTAGAAGGAATGAAAACAGTAGGATCTTGGGGGGGGCTTTTGGTTTGCACAATTAGAGGCTTCCAGTCCCTCCCAGTCCCTCAGACTGTGGGTGCAGCTGGTTCAGAAAGGGCTGCAGAACTGGCCTTTAATTAATGAGCCCAAAATCTATTTATTTATTTATTTAAAGGAGCTTCTCTCTCAGTTCTAGAATTGCTTTCCCCATCCTGTGTAATGGGCAGGTCAGGAGCATTGCAAAAGGTTCAGGGCAATTTTTCAACTCTTGCGACAAAGAAAATGTAAATGAGTTTTCACTGAGTTGTTTTTTGTTTCCTATTTACTGAAACTTCCAGGAAATAAAGGGAGATTGCCTAAGTAACTGTTAAGTAAAAGTGAATTAAAACTGGGGTGTGACTTCAGAGTTTGTTCCTAAATTTAAGGAAATTAAAAAACAGAATTAATGGCTTTTATTCCCTAGTGATTGTATATGTGAATTAGGCTTTTCATCTCTTTTAACTGACAACAGTTTTTGGGCAGTTGGCACATGACAAAACAGTAAACCTAAAGTAGTTTTTTGTGTAATTATTAATCATTGATTAAAGAATTTTTATGTAAGCATTTTTTAATCTTGAAACTTACTGAAAAAAAATGATAAAATTGACTTCTTGAGGGTCGTACACAGGGATGTGAAACTCCCAGTCCCAAGTGAGCCTGGGCTGGTGGATGGGCTTAGTGCTGATACTGTATATTTGTGTCTTTGTGGGTGGCTGTCTTGGCTTCCATAAATTCTTTAATGTCAGGGTGGAGCTTGGGTGTAATTTGTTTTTGTCATAATGTGCACTTCTTGCACTTAATGGTATTTATAAGGTGCCTACAGAAATGTTTTCATTCTAGATAAGACTTCTAATTCAACTGCAAGCCGGATTGATTCACTGCTGTTTGCTCTCATGCTTAGGCTGAGACAGAGATGTCTTCTCTAATCCATAGTTTAAAATATCGGTATGCATAAAATATTTTAGAAGAGGACAAGAAAAATAAACTGGGTTATGAAAACAAACCAACAATTGGAGTGTTGCTGGGCAAGCATTAAGTGAAACAAGCCCAACTCGTTTCGTGATGAGTAATTATTGCACATAATATTCCAAAGATTTCCATTTGAGAAATTGCTACCGGGAATTTTCAGCGTTAACAACATCTTGTAGGAATGCTGAAAACCTGTGTGTTTGATTTGTGTTTCAAGCTTTGAAACTGCCTTAACAAAAAAGCATCTGGCCACACGTCTCAGATGTTTTGCTTTCACTTCTGGCCACACAACAGCCTTGTTGGGGACTGAATGGATGTTAATGCTTTGATCAGGCTGTTTTCAGGAATTGTGGTGGCCTGCGAGAAAGGGAAAAGGAAGTAAAGTGTAAAAATCCTGTGTGGTTTTTTAAAATATTTTTTAAATTGTAGTTTATAAATTTTAAACTGGGAAATGGGTCATGAGTTTCCTGGTTGTTTAATGTTTAGGCTTCTGTCGAATCCCTAAGGACCTTATCAAGTCAAAAAAGAGAAATCCAAAGTGCTGTAATGGAGACACTCACAGAGCTGCCCAACCATTTCACTTCGTTTAGCAGCTCTTGTAACGTCTTTAACCTGATTTTAAAAAATGCCATAAATTATTCTTCAGACAGGACACATTCCAGGTTTTGAGCTATACTGAAGTCAGTCTCAGTTTTGAATATACTTGAAGCAATCAAATTTGTTTATGCTAATTGTAGAAAATCCTGTCCTCTTCTGTAACTTTTTTTTTTTTTTAAATACAAGTATCTTTCTGTCTTCCTGTCCAAGTCCTTCTCTGGGTTTACCATAGTACACTGAAAAAGGAGCCTGCAAGCCCGGGCACATCAGTGTGCACTTCCTCCCATTAGCCTTGATCCTGACACATCTGATGCACTGGTTTGTCTGGAGGAGCTGGTTGGTTTGAGGATTTGCATGGGCACTTCCAGCTGTGGATTGCACAGGGAGCCTGGGTTTCTGTGTTCCAGGGGCACTGGTTGGAGCACGTCATATGCAAACCATGCCCCTTGGAGCGTTTGTGTCTCGCGCCTCTTTCGCGCTGTTCAGGTCAGAAAGCTGCAAAAATTGAGCTATATTTTATTTGCTTTAAATGTTACTTCTATATATAAAACCCCAAGACAAGAACCTGTGGCATCTGTTGCCTCGAGCTGTGTTACTTGGGTTAGGGAGTCACTCGGGTTTAAACTCACTGTCAGTCGTCAGCCTGGTTTATGTTCTTCTTCCACTGCTCCACCATGGTTAGTATCTCTTTTTTGGTAGCAGATCTCTTCCTGTCGTGCATCTCAGACTTTGTACTCATTCTCAATATTCCTTCTCCCCAGTAACAAGTGATAGGAAAGATGAAATGGCCATAAGTGTCACCAGGGAATGTTTAGGTTGGATATTGGAAAAAATGACTTCGCTGAAAGGGTTGTCGAGCAGTGGAAGAGGTTGCCCAGGGCAGTGGTGGAGTCATCACCCCTGGAGGGATTTAAAAGCCAGGTAGATGTGGCTCTTGAGGACATGGTTTAGTGCTGGGGTTAATGGTTGGACTCTATGATCTTGAAGGTCTTTTCCCACATGAAAAATTCAGTATTTGATAATATGGAAAGTCTTCAAGGAAACAGTAGTTGTGTTAGAGTTCTCTAAAAATGCCTCATATGATATAAGGTTCTTGAGTGACTATTCAGCTGAACAGATAATCAGAATTTTTTTTTTCTTGTAGCCAGTTTTGAATCTGATAATGTTGGTCTTAATTCCTCCCTGGGGTCTTCAGTGTCCTCGTGTGGGGAAGTGGAGGGGCAGATACTGATCACTCTTGTGACCAGTGACAGGAGTCCAGGGAACAGCTGGAGCTGAGTTGGGGGAGGTTTAGATTGGATATCAGGAAAAGGTTTATCACCACAGGATGACTGAGCAGCTCTCGATTGAGGACTGTAACAGGTTCCCCAGGGAAGTTGGGGTGTCCTGTGCAGGGCTAAGACTTGGACTCGATGATCCTGATGGGCCCCTTCCAACTCAACATACTCTGTGATTCTGTGAGAGTTGTGTGACAAGATTAGGAACAGCTATGGAAGTTCTGCAGATAGATGCTCTGGGCTTCCTCCAGGTGGTTGCACTGCACTTCTGTATTTGAGCAAATGCTGTTTATTGGCCCTGGGGGTTCCATCCGAGCTGGATGTGTCGGGATGCGCGACGTTCCTCAGCGACTCCCACGCCAGCGAGTGCGACGTGCTGCACACCAAGCTCTGCTCTGAGCTCATTTCTGCAGCCTCTGAAGAGCCTGGCTGTGTGTGTTGCCTGTCAGCTGTGTCAGCCCAGCAGGTTCAGGAGCTTGGAACAGCAGCTCGTGTCAGTTGAACTGGCATCGGCGGAGTTTCGGCTTTTCCAGCACAGTAAGGTGGCCCGCGGGTGTCGACAGGTGCTGGGCAAAAGAGAAACTTGTCTCGTTTCAAAGGCCTTTAAGGTTGTAACTAATCTTGATGGTTTCAGGGCAGATGTGTTTCTTGGCACTCAGCTGCCTAAAAGAGTTTTTTAGGCATATTAGCTTAATCAGCAAATAATTCCAGCCTTGCAACAAAGCTCATTGTAGCAGTTCTTCCAAGTTCAGGTGGTTTTTATGCACCCAGGAGCACGATGGCTCTGGGAGATCGTGCTGCACTGTGCTCTGAAGAGTTATAAAGTGAAATTCCTCCGCTGCAAACTGAAGCCATTGGGAAAACTTTTACTTCCACGGAGACAGGATTTCACCTGTGGCATTCATGTGTATGGTTGGCATACAGATTTACAGTAACCTAAAAAGAGGGGTTTGTCAGGCCAGTAGAGTTTATTCCATGCATCTTGAAGGGTTGGCCATAAGAGCTTTGTTAAATACAGGGGTCTGTTCATCTGTGCTCGGGGGTTCCCTTTGCCCCTCTGTGTACCCTCTGATAAAGCCATTCTGTACTTCCAAAGCCCAGTGAATGTGCAACCTGGGCCTTTTAAGATACCTCAGTTCTGTTTGGGACAAAGAATTCCCAAGGAAAATACTCGGTTACTGTTTATATGGAGATGAAATACGTGTTCCCAGCTTCCTGGAAATGCAGTGTTTGCAATTGAATCTCTTCAGCTATTCCAGTACTTTTAGGTTCAGATTTGGATGTTTGTGAAAACAAAGATGCTGTTCAGTTCCAAACAGCTTCAGTTACTGTTACTTTCATAATCCTAAAGAGGAATTCTGGTCTTCTCACAAAAAAGCAGGTTTTAAATAATTAAAAAAATAGATCCACAGAAGTACTTTGAAATTCTTTATGCCCTGAGAACTGCCACTGGTTCTGATTCAGGCCAACATAATTATGAAATAGATTCTGTCATTCTTAGGTCAGTAATCTTAATTCATCGGTTCTGCAAGGGATTGTATATTTTATTTTCCACCAGTAAATTGTGACTCACCCCAGGATGTTTCTAGGAGAGAAGCATTGCTGTGGAGCTGCACATAGGAGGGAATGCTCAGGAGCTCTTGGAGCCTGGGCACTGCATCAGTCAATTTGCAAACTGAATTAATAATTAAACCTTGAAACAGGTACATCTAATAAGGTGATGCAACTTGTGGATGTGTCTTTGGAATAAAAAAGAAGGAATACTGACTGTACAGCAAAATTCAGAATCTCTGAATTAGGTAGATCCGTATCTTTTTAATTTGCTGAAATACTGTCAAGCAAGATAAAGTAAATAGAAAGATGTGCATCGTGTTTGACAAACTAAGCACTGACTGAGAAAAGATCTTGGACTATGATAGAACTCTCAGTTCTTAAGAGTGAAATATGTATGAGCTGTGGAAAAGGGGAAAAATCAGCTCTGTTGGTGGACATACCGTGGTGTCCAGGCAAGAAACAACTTGAGAGGCTTTGCAGAGGAGCACACGGGGATCGTGGTGCCTCCACAGATGGATTTGATTAGAGTTTGTGTGTTACATGGAAAACTTCTTATGCAAATCCCTGTCACCATTCTGCATTCTTGCATGGGGACAACAATCCTCAGCGAGGCTCTAAACTCTGGAATTAAATTGAGTTGGTTAAATGCCAGAGGAAGGGATAGCTGTCAAATTATTAACATCAGAGCAGCTTGAAGTGGCCTGACTTCCTTCTTGGCAGCGCGAGGAAGTGGAGAAGAGCAGCCTTTGTGACTCAGTTCTTGCTTTGTAGTTGGAACAGAACAGTCCATATCTGAATCCCTGCATCAGCAGACTCTGCTGCACACCAAACACATTTACCAGATGATTATTTTATACTCATTTGCAGTAAGGCAAGCAGACAAAAGGCAAGGAATGGGTGAGGGCAAAATGAAGGGAGAAAGAAGTGTGGAAGAGGAAGCAAGACTGGCCACATCAGTCGCCTGCTTTTGCTGCTGTCTCGACTCCTTGCATCACGTTTTTGTTTTCTAATTTAAATTTTTTAGAAGCTGGAGAGCAGACAGCATGGCAGGAAGGTGGGGTAGACAATACAAAGACCTTATCAGCATGAGGATGTGGAATCTGTGCTTGCTTCCTCCAGTGATAAACTGGGGATTATTACACTGAGCTTAATATATATTGATTGTCCAAAGCAAAAGTTTCTCAATTAAAGGAAGTGCTGATCCATGGCAAAAGAGAATATTGTGGAGTTTGCATCTCTGCATTACCTGAAACACCAGTGAAAACGTTGAGCAGTCAGAAAGCCAGAGCCTGTTACAGGAGGCACCTGCTTGTGTGGAATGGAAAAAACTTGTTTAAAATGTTCAGGCTTTTGAAGCTCATATGAAGGGATGAATTGGAGAACAAAGTTGGAAGAGTTGTTAGGGTTTATGTGCTGGCCCTCTGAGCACAGCTACTAATTTTGTTGTGGGGAGGGAGGAGCAGAGGAGGGAAGAATCTGTTTAGGAAAAAAGAAAACAACCAACAAGCAAATAAACAAAAAAGCTTTTGTTGTCCTCCCCCTTGCTGGGAGTTTCTGCCAGAGCAGGGCCATGCAAACAGGTGATTAAGGGTTTGGCACACCTCAGGGGGGAAATATTCCAGCAGAAGTGAAGGGAGACAAGAAGGAGTCAAGGGAGGAAATATCCAAAGGAAAGGCAGGTCAAAGGTTCACAGAATGGCACAGTTGAAGCCACAGACGGTGACAGTGAGCAGAACAGCCCAGGCAGTGCTCCCAGAGCCCTGGGGATGGAGGTCCATGCAGCCAGGAGACGTCTCTGCCCAGAGCCAGGAGAAGCCAAGGAATGGGAACAGGCCACTTTTCCGTTTCCAGGACACTTCTCCCCTTCCCCACTTTCTGCACAGTTCAGACTTTCTCCTCCTGGTGCTGTCAGTGGCTCCTGTTCAGGGTAACTGGGCTGAGCTCTGAGCTGGTGAGACCATCTTTGTGGAACACACATTTACCTCAGGAGGCTCTGGGGCATCTTGAGCCATTTTGTTTCCCTTTTCTGATGCGTTGGAAGTTTTTACTCCCTCACTTGGGGTGATAAACACAAAATCACCTGGGAAAGGGCTTGAGCAGGAAAGGAGAGGGTGAAGGGAGAAGGGTGAGAAACCTCATCAGGACAGTCAACCAGATAACATTTGTGAAAATGGGAACTGGGAGGTGAAGTTTCTATTTAATGTTACAGAGGTGAAGATTGTGTTACAAAATTGCACGTAATTGCTTTTCGGTTCTGGAATCAGAAGCTGGTAGAGACTGTATGACTGAAAAGTCCTTTGGCGAGTTCCATGGGTTTGGAATGCTTCTGAAGCAAGTGAGAAGAAAAGCAGCATGAACTTGACAGTATTTTATTATTCACATTGAGAATTAGAAAGCCTGGGAGTGCATTTTTGCAAGAAGAAAGCTAAATATTGAGGAGGGTTTTGTATAAATCACGGTGACGTAAAGAAAAGTTGATTTAAAAAGAAGTATCTTCAAGTGTTTTAGATACAAAACTGCAGGTATTTTGTGCTCTGCTTTCATCCTGAAATGGTTTTGAGGGGGTTTTTGCTCACTGTAGGCAGTACACTCGGGTTGCCTGTGGTTGGTTGTTCTCTGAAGGCTGTTTCTTCTTTGCAGGGGTTTGGGTGGAGAACTGATGAGACCAGCTGGTGAGTACCACGGTGGGGTGTGACAGCAGAAAGGGGCCCTAATGAATTCCTCTGTTTACTTATTTCCAGTGTGTTTTGCATATGTTGTGTTGAATACATAAGTAAAGTATGCACAGAATTAAAAAATACAGACTTGGGAGGCCAGTCAGGAGACGGGTGCACCAGAACACTTGTGAATAACTGTGTAAGAGCTGGAGGTAGTTCTGGAGTCTGTCACATGTTCTCTCCTTCCACTGTTGTACACAGTGAACCCTTTTTCAGGGTTGAACTGTCTTCCTTCAGTGATTTACTCAGATTCCTCTCCAGCAGAGATATGATCTGCACATTAAGACAGATGCCATCGTGGAAATAAGGATTTTATCCCGATGTGTGTGTGCAGAAGTGAAGCATAAAGACCATATAAACAATAGTCTGTGGAAAGCATGCCGTCACAAAAAATATGGAGTTTGAAGATTGCTGTACAGTAAAAAAGGAAGGGCATTGCAAGAAAAAGTAGCCTGGGTGGATAAGGAAATGATGCTAACTTGGTTTCCTGCTTCTGGGTTGAACAAAGAAAGTGCTGCAGAGCAGGTTCCAGCCTTGAAGGTGTGAAGCCATCCAGACCTCATGGGTGAAGGAGTTTCAGGACCAAGATGGAAGAGTGATCAAATAGGAGGGATGAAGGGGGCAGGGGGATTTCTGCAGTCTTTGAATCGTGTGACATGGAAATGCAGGCTGAAAGAACAGGTAGTTTTTTGTAATATGTTTTAGCTTTCAAGCAGCTGAATATTTCATAGTTTTGGAGTAGTACAAGTGACAGTATTTTGGCATGATACAACTGTGTAGGTGGAATAAGAGAAGAACTGAAAATGTTCCACAAATTGCCTGCGTGTCTAATGAAGATGATGGTCTCAACCACAATAGAGCACAAAGAAGAGCAGAGAGCTGAGGAGGAATCCCAAGAGACTCGGGTTTAGTCACATTGTACTTTACCTCGTCTGTGAATAAATATTGGCACAGAGAGGCTGACACCCAGTAGTGAATGGAGTTTGTGACATTATGATGGTCAGGAGTGTGTTCAAGAGCAGATTTGGAGCCCAGTTAGTTGATTATAAATGAAGAAGATGATGAGCTGTGTACAGAGCCCAGAGGAAGATTCAAAGATTAAATTGCAGGAGGAGAGGCAAACAAAAGGGTGGCATTACATTATATAGTAGCTTATTCTGTCCTCTCCCTCCTCTCCACCAACTCTAAAGCAGCCTGGCAGTGAGGATGGATCTCTACCCATCTGCTTTGTTTGCACTGAACACCAGGAGGTGAAATACATGGTGTTCCCCAAGTGCCAAATTGAGCAATTCAGTCAGTCTGTTGCACAGGAATTTTGCAGTGTTTACTGTGTTCATCTCCATTCCCAAAAAAAACCCTCAAAACACTGAAAAAACGACATAATTCTCAAAGTGGGTTTGTAAGCTTAGAGCTCATTTAATTTCATAGAATCAAAATAATAAGGACTTCATTATTAAAATGACGTTTTCACGTATTCAGAGTGTCAAAGGAAATGAAGCTGCATCCAGTTTCATAGCTCCTGGCTCTGTGCAGTGAGCAGATGATGCTCCTTGGAGGTCCAAAAAAAATGTGAATAAGAAGTAGGAAAACCTGCCATATGTATTTGAATAGTTTTTTCGAGGCTGTGATGATTTATCCTTGTCCAAGTTGGTTCCCTGTCAGTGATGCTACAGGGCCGTGTACAGGCTGGTACAGAAACAAAAAGGTGGCTGATGTGTTTGTGCACACCTTGAGTGGCAGAGGGGGAAACATCCCCCCTAATGGGATTTTTATGAATTATGGGACTAATTCATGTCAGAGAACAGTTTCTGCATAGTAGCTATCTTTTGTATAAGTGTTATTTCCTTTCAGTTTTTAATATCACTTATTTTGGACATTTATTTGCAGATGTTCTTCAAGTGAAAATTAATGCTAATGTAATTTTATGTGGTTGTATCTTCAAAATGCAGCAATTTTTCTTTTATTTTTGTATTTATTAAGTTATCAAACTTATTTTCTTGCAGTCTGCACTTTAATTGAAAAGCTGTCGCTATCAAAAATGCCATTTAGAGGAGATCCAATCATTGGTACGTCCTATTTTAAATAACCTTCCACGATCTTTGTAGCTATTCATTAAACTAAAGTATTAACAAATCATGTTCTTTAAAAAGAATCAAGATTAGTGGGGTTGGGTGGCCTAAAAAAAAATACCAAAAAAAACCCCAAATAGTGCAGCAGATGCTGATAGCATTTGAAGATTTGTTTTGTAGCTGTTAACTTGACAAGAAAAAAAAAAAATGTATTAGTGTTCAGCATCACCAGGCACTGTGGACATGGTAACCCGAGCTGGAATAGCTGTACTGAGAGTCACAACCTTGTTCAGTTTGGAAAATCAAGGAAATGGGTAAATCTGTGTGATTTTTGGTATGGAAAAAATAAAAGTGCGAATGTTGAAATAGAGAAAGTAATCAAAATTAATGCTATTTTTGCACCTTTACATTTCAGGTGGTTGGCAGTGGTTAATAAATGACAGTCTAAGACATCTCACTCTTGTTTCCAGTGGTGCACGACAGCACATAAAGGTACAGGAGTTCCTCCTCCTTCATGTGGTCACATTAAATACAGAGTTAGAAATATTTTTGCCTTCCTTTGGTGGGTTATTTTCCATGGCATCTACTTGGTTTTTGAATGTTTGTTTCTTAGATTGGTATAAAGGGGTGTTTTTAAAAGAATATTTTGAGCTCTTCAAAATCCAAATGCACCTTTTTGAATTAGTACTTGAACAGTTATCCCAAAGTTCTTGCCTGTATGTTTGGACAGGGTGGTTGTGCAGTGTGAGGAGCCATTGGTGGCTGCTGGAAGCTACTTTCTTTTGGCATGGAGAGGGTATTTTGCCTCTGTTTTGGAGTATTTGTGCAAGATACGTTGATTTTAGTGGTTTCAGAGAGCTTGTGTGAGAATCAGAAATCCTCTGGATGATTCTCCTCAGGCCTGACGTGCCCACAATGTTTGTGAGCATTGGTTTGAGCCACCAGAGCTATTCAGGACAACATGCTTAAATGTTCCACTGAACTGTGCTGCAAATCCTTTTGCTGTGCTCTCAGACTGCTCTGGTTCTGAATATTAAATCCATTGATGGATTTCATGCTATTTCATGTCCATGATCTCAACACCTCCAGTTATTTGCCTTAATTTTCCCGAGAAATCCCATGACAGTTTGATCTCGTGCTCTTAAAGGCTCTGCTGAACTATAAAGGCACTTTTTGTCTGCCCTGTTAGAGCTTATAGCCATCACAGAGACAATTTGAATGTAACATATTGTGCTCATCGTGGTAGGTTTTAATAATAAGATAAAAAGCCATTCCAAGTATCTTTGCAGCTCATCTGTCATCCTCGGGAGACAGAGCAGACTGGAACGTGTCCAAATCACTGAAGAAAATTAAAAGATGAAATTTGAATTCTTAGGATATTCTTTTGGCATTACCAATGTGTTCCAAGTGTCTGTATGTCTTATAACTGGAACTTCTAAGCCAAGCTTAGAACAATTAATTACAGGCTTTGGAGACTTATTGACTTGTTTGGTTAATGTTAATTAGTGTTGAGCATAGTATGTTTAGTAAAAGGCAATTCTCACTTGATTTCTCCGTCTGTTTTAGAGAGAAATAACTTTAAGGGCAGTGCTTAAGATGTTGAAAAGTCATCTTTTCTTTTTTTTTTTCCTGACATACAGTATGCTCTTCCAGTGTATCTTCATACATTTGAGGTGAAAAACATTGAATTTAGGAAGTAAAGGATCTGAGCAACCTGGTCTGGTTTAAAGTGTCCCTGCCCATGGCAGGAAGTTGGATGAGAAGCCCTTTAAAGGTCCCTTCGAACCCAGACCGTTCTCTGATCTACAGCAATTAGATAATTCTGTGTATTTTGGTACTCTAATTCCTGTGGTAGTTGGAGTATTGTGTAGAGGAATGCTGGTTTTCTTTCAAGTCCTTGATTTTGTGTAGGGAACAAGTCTGAGGTGTCTTTGAGGGCAGAATGAATCAGCCTGGCAGGATTTCTGTGTTATACTGAAGATTTCTCATACCCGGAGAACATGAGTATTATTAAGTATCATTGCTATTAACACGAAGTGAACAATGCATAGCTTTTGTATGCTCTCACATTTATTATAATGTTGGTCAGCATTACATTAGTAGCTGAAAAGTGTAATTCAGCCATAAATTTTAAGAGAAAACCTGTTACATGCTTTTTGGAATAGCAGCTGAGTTATTCTGTGTTCTGTGTCAGTGACTGACACTGCTCTAAAAATGAGGAGGTTCATGTATAATACAAAACTTTTGATCCTTTTCTAAACCAGTTAAATGGAGACACAAGGCCTGTGGATGGTTTGGGTTATTTGTTTATAACTAACTTTTGGTATATGGGGTGGGTTTTTTCCCTGTGTTTCCTTTCTGGAGCTTTCTAGGGAAATAGGATTTGTTTCGTGTCAGTCTGGCATCAGTATATGAAATAATGACCTGTGTATTTTGTAATGCTGTGCTATCCTGGGGGTCTTTCAACTGAACTGAAAATGAAGTTCATACAATACTGTCATTGTCTTCAACACTAATTTATCTTACTGGTCATTTTGAAGGGGTAAGAGTAGAATCTGTTTTGATTTTTTTTACTGTTCTTAAACCAGTATTGGGAAGAAATAAAAAGAAAATAAATGCCAGTAGCTGAAGAGAATTAATTTTTTTTTTTAAATCCACTTAAAAAATTTAAGCAGAGTTATCATAAAGTATGAGCTGAGAAAATATATCTGTGTCTTTGTTGCAGGAGTCTGCAGTGTCTGCTCTGGCTGCCCTGTGCAATGAATTTTACATCAATGAGGAGGGAGAAGCTGATCCAGCTCTGCAGGGTAATGACTCATGTTTACCATAGAGGCACAAAATATTGGGCTGGACCTGACTTGCACTTTGGAACTATTGCATAAATTGGGGAGGGGCATCACTGATCTTAAAGGACCTTAAAATTCTTCAGGAAAAAGTGATAAACCCAGCTAAAGGGCTGGGAAATGTCTCAGGGGCTTTGCTGGCTTAAGGTAAATGCAGGGTACCAAAATAATGAATATTGGGGAAAACTATATTGCTTTTTTATTTCATACTGTAAAACAAAGAAGCAAAAGTTATGTGTTGGTGGCAATTCCTAAATTTGAACAAAGCAAGGTGTTTTCACATCATATTTTAGTAAACTGTCTGCCAGAGATTCTGGCTGATTTACTGAAGAATTGCTTAGGGATGAGAAAAGGACACCAAGGGCACACAAAAACGTGCATGTGGAACCTCATGTGTTTGGACTGGGATCAGCAGTGCAGGAGGAGGCTGAAACTTCTGTTTGGGGCATGTGACTCAGCAGCTTTTTTTATGCTGTTTGTCTTGGACTTCTCTTTGTTTCAAGTATCAGATTGTATCGTGTCCATCAGAGACAGGTCGCTGGATTGTACAGATAAATATTCTAAAAATAGCAACATTTATGTTCTTGTTTTTTTAAAATATGACAGTGAATTTACATATACTTGGCAAAATAGTGATTTAATATTTTTTGCAATTACTAAATCAAGTAACAGAATACCTTATTATTATTTCTATTTCAGTTGTGTCAAAATGACCATAATACTGATCATATTTACAGTTACATGCAGTCCATGCCCCAAAGGAGGCTATGGCTGAAATGTAAAAGTGGCCTATCTTGATTTTTTTTTTAAATTATATATTGCTAAATCTCTCTATGAAAAAAAAATATATATATTCCAAACCCATCCCTTTCCTTCCTGGAGGTTGGCCCTGCCTCCCAGATTTTTTGTAGGCAGCTTGGGAAGGTGTGATATGGTGCTGAGGTAGATAAAACCCCACAGCCTCAGGGGAAGGGTCATGTTCAAAACCAGAGCACACTGGGCAGCAGGAGACAATGCTGAATCAAAGCAAACAAGCTAAAAATGAGTTGAAAGATTGATAGGTCCCCTTTTATATAAGTATGAAGTTTCAAGTTGATGGAAAAGTGGACTGGAAAACTCAGCCAGATGTCCAGAAGTGCAGGGAGAAGGGATCTGCTGGAAGCACAGCAACAGGTGGCTGCAGCAGTTGTTGCTGTACTCCTTTAGATCCCTGGGAAGCCTGATTGGTTTTTTCCTGGATTCTGGGTTAACTTTTCATCTGACTTGTGCTTGAAAGAACCATGGTGATGTGGCCATGGTGATCTAGGGACATAATGAGAGTCAGATTTGTAGATACTGACAACATTTTTCATGAGACTTTCTGGAATAAAACTGTTAGTTGGGAATTTTTCCATTCTAAAAACCCTGCAGTCAGCTCTGTCTGGATTATGCTTTTATTTGGCCTTGGCTGCTCTGGGGCCTCCTCCACACATGACAACAGAAGTGCCATTATACATGCAAGCATCTCCTTGTTAAAAGAAAGAAAAAAAAGGTGTATTTTCATCTCTGTGCCAATAAAACCTATATATTCCATGCCCATTAAATCCTGTCTGTTGTGGGATTGAAATCCGCTCCTGAAAGTCCTGCCCATCGTGTCTGATGGACACAGGAATGTGTGGAAGCTGCAGTGCAGAAGACATTCAGCAGCAGTGCAGGTGACTTAGATAAGTGAGTTAAAGCAGGTCTGAACATGATCAAGAGGATTAGAAGAAAAAAGCTCCTGGTAGAGTTTAACCAGCGTTTCACTATGGCTTGAGAGATTAAGATGAAAACACGAATCAAAGATACTCTAACAATTTGGCATTCTGAATCTGGCCCTCTAAGGATGCAGCTCCATTGAATGACTTCTTTTGCCTCTGTTTGTTTTGACCTTGTCTTTGTTTTATTTTTTCTGGCTTAATGTGCTCTGGTTTGGTTTTGCTGACTTTCCCTTTTAAATATTCGTTTAGGATGGGCTGTGTTGAATTAATATTGTAGACACTTCATAGGCCCTGTTGGTTTATGAAACTGAAGGCTCTTAGAAGAATATTAACATTTGCATTACACCTTCCACCATAATTACTAAGTGGTTATAAGTAAAGAGCTGCTTGTTGTTACGTCATTTGGCTTAAAATGTCGATCTTAAATTTACATCAGTCCAAGTGGAGACTGTCACAGCCTCCCTGTTTAAGATCTTCTTGCTGTCACAGCAGGCACTGTGCTTCCTATGGCCTCAGGACTCTGTCTCACACTCCAGTGGTTTGGAAGGTTTTAAATAACTGATGTGCTTATCTGAAGGTGTTTCTCACCTCTGGACAGGGAACTGGGTCCCTGATGTGAGGGACGAGTCGAGACCTGTCGGTGGCGTTGGGGTTTGAAAAAAGAGTCAGCTACGATGAATGGGGAGTTTCTTATGGCAACTCTTCTTTCTTCCTCTAGCAAATATTGCTCAATCATTTAAATCTTAGATTACAGTAAGCAATGGCACAGTTATGTAATCTTCCCAGGAGCTCTGATTCTTTTGCTTTGAGGATTAAAAAGTGTCTATTCAGTAAAGGGATCGATAAGACCACCTTCCCCCTTTCTGGTGCAGAGCTGTGTTTGTTACTGCCTTGGCATAACTAGATTCCTGACTTTTTTTCATTCACCCTCATTTTCTCCTTCATATCACTGTACTTGGTTTTTCAGGCTCCTTTTTCCATGCCCAGGTGAGTTTATTCCTGTGCCTTTTGACTGTGCTGCTGTTTCCAGAGCCATTGTCCCTGTTGTGTTCTGTGCCAGTGAACAGAACCAAAGGGGCCACTTCTTCTTGAGCTTTCTCCTGCAATAAAAAGGCAACTTAATTTTAGTCTCTCTATAAAAAATGATACGAAATTACCTCGTTGCTTAGGAACGATCTGTGTGGGTGTTTAATCAAGGCTCCAATCAATACTTTTCTGGGGAAAATTGTCAGATAGCTGACCTTCACAAACCCAGAGACATCT
>JAYRBT010000043.1:8959706-9024662 GCA_036023395.1 Myiotriccus ornatus
GTTTAATCAAGGCTCCAATCAATACTTTTCTGGGGAAAATTGTCAGATAGCTGACCTTCACAAACCCAGAGACATCTTTCCTCACCCAGATTACTTGGCTAATGATGCAATGTCCTATATGTCCTATAATGTCCTATATTATGTCCTATAAATATAAGAGAACTTGTTCCTTGTGCTTCCATAGACATTTGTGCTTATACCTGTTATTTGGAGTTTTAAAACATGAGAACTCTTTAAAATGGAGAACTTTGTCTTTTCTCTCTCTGAATGAGTAGGATTAGTCTAAAGTACCAAGTCAAGTTTTTAGACAGAAATCAAGAATTCATTCATGTAGCAGCAAACATCTTAAAATCTGTACATTTGTCCCAGGGGAAATTAAAGGTATTCTGCATTTTAGTTTAACAAATCACAGAATTCTCTAGCTGCTCTGTTTAGGGGACCTTTTCCTGGTTTCTTTCTTTCCTTAGCCAAATATGAAATGGTAATGATGTGGTAGTTACTTCTCACTCTGCAGTTGTGTTCCTTCTAGATGAGCTGGTGACACAGTACGTTTCAGAACTACAAAACACAGAGGAAATGATCCGTTGTGGCTTTTCACGAGCTCTTGGGGCCCTTCCAAGGTTTCTGCTGAAGGGCAGGCTCCAACAGGTGAGGAAACAGGATCACTGGAATGAGAAAGAGGGCACTCTGCCTTTTGAATGAAACCTGTGACAGTAATCAAATAAATAATAATGGTCATAATTAAAGGTCTTTGTCAGGAGGGTTTGAATCCTAATGTACAATAACTCCAGAAAATCATCATGAGTTGAGCTTGCCATAGTTTCTGATAATTAATGTTTAGTCCTGCTTTGGTAGCGTTAATGGAAGAGCCAGAGGTTGAATTATCCCTTTGCTGTAGGACACTGGTCCAAAGGGAAGAGGGAGCCATGAGGGCCAGTCTGGGTGAGAAACCAAACTCTGTTGCCTGCTTTCTTTCATACAGGATTGAACTCATTGTGATGCAGTATCTAAATTTAGCACCATAAAATACACTGGATTTAAGTATCTCAATCTTTGTATCTTTTTCAGGTTTTGGAAGGTTTGAAAAAAGTTACCTTAATTTCCCCTGAAGACGTGAGCTTTGCAGAGTCCAGAAGAGATGCCTTAATAGCAATTGCAAAGTATGTTCATCGTCTTTATTTTTGTCTAATTGGAATTCTCCCTCTAAAATCTTTCTCGTGATCGTTCTGCTTTCTGGTGGGAGCTGGTTGCATGAGTTTCGAAACCAGTTACACTGTGACACACACATAAGCAGGGTTATATTTATATAATTTTATATAATTTATATTTATATTTTTCCACAATCTTAAGAAGATTGAATTGGTTTAAAGGAATTGTGGTTTTTCTCTAAAGGAATGTTTTCCATGTTGACATGTCACAGTGCATTCAGAGCTAATAGTATCATAGTACACACGTATATTTTATGCTCTTAGAGTGTTACAGTGCAACAAAAAAAGCATGTCTTCAAAGTAAAGGAGTTTAATCTCAAGTTCAGTGTAGATTGTGTTGGCCCTTTGCTCTTCTTGCTGACTTCCTTTTAAGGAGAGTTCAGACTGACAGGTACTTGAAGCGTATTCCTGTGTGTAGTTTAGCAGACATGAGAGCAGCTTGATTTCCTGCTAAGATTTTAGCTTTGCCAGTGTTCCTTTAAACCCAAACACTGCTTAGAAATTCTCAGGTCAGGTACAACTCAGTAGGCTCAGAAATATTCCCCATTCCATCTGTAGCAGACGTTCCAGGTGTCTGGAATATTCTACATCCGGGGAGTTTTATTAAGCAACATAACAAAAGCTTCATCCTTATGTTTCTCCTTGCTAGTGCTGTGATTTTGTCCCCCACTGCTTTTTTTTTTTTTTTTTAACTCCCTTCAAAGGGTTTGCCAGACAGTAGGTGTGAAGGGAGAAGGATCCCAGGAGGAATTTGTGTGCAGGGATAACGTGGATCAGATTTACGCGACGCTGCTCAACGGCGTGACCGACTACACCACGGACAGCCGGGGGGATGTCGGAGGATGGTAAGGTCCCCCCCAGACTGGGACTTAAACACAGGGTCTGGTTTGATGTCTAACTAAAACCTGATGTGTTTCCAAAACGTAGAAACAGGGAGCTCCCAGGCTCCTTGGATTCCAGGCAGGAATCCGCTGCGGGAAGAGAAGTAGAAAGTGAAAGATGAAGAGTTGGGTTGTCCCTTCCTCAGAGTGGTGGGGACTGATGTGTTTCAAACTGTAGTTCAGCCTTATTCTGGGTTTGTGGATGGCATTGTTTTCTATTAGTGAGCATCAGGAATGTCATCAGTTGCAAAAAGTACAGGAATTTAAAGCATTACTTTTCTTTTTTTTTTTTTTTTAAAATAACATGTTTGGTGCTGCTTGAACTCTCCTGCTGTACGTTCCTGCTGTGGGGATTTTTTGCCAGGAGAGGGAGCAGCTGTATAACGTCCTATAAACGTGTTAGTGACACGTTTTCAAGGCTGGTGACCGACTGAGATGCATAAGAACTTTATAAATTGTGCTGTGGCATCACTGACTTTTTTCTAAGTTTAGGGTTTCAGTGATTTCAGCTGTGAGGCTGCAAGTATAAATCTTAAGTCTGTAGGAATTTATCTGCTGATGTGCAATCTACAGAATAGGTAAATTAATAAGTTAAACTTAATGAGATTAATAAGATCTTAATAATATTGTCTGTATCAGTCCTAATTTTATGACATTCTTCAGTCTTCAGTGTTCCCCAAATATATAAAGATCCAATATATAAGACTGCATTCATCTGAATACTCTCTATTCCTTCAGTAACAGTAATCTGGAAAGGCACATTCTAAATTCAGGACCCAAAGCACTATAAAGGCTCATGTCCTTCTTTGGGTTTGTGTTTCATTTCCAAAGAAGCTCCAGCTGGGGATGTGTCATCACCTGCTGGCTGGCAGTTCCTGCCATGTTTGAATGGGAGAGATCAGGAGGAGTTCACGTTGTTCACTTCATCCTGTAGAATTCCACAGTGTAGTTACAGGGTGAGAAAACCACGTGAGTTATGGATCACAGAGACCAAGGAAATACACTCTTGTCAGGGTACTTTTCTGTGTGTATTTATGAGGACAAATATTCCCAGCCTGAAATAGTACTTGTTAATAAAAAGGATTAAATTATCAGAATTCAAGAATAAGTCCAGTATCTGCAGATTTGAAATATGTGACACTTTTGATGCTGTGTAGAAGCCTCAGAGCAGTAACACTCACTGTTTGTATAGAGGAGCCTTAAACTAAGTAAATGAATGTGTTAAACTAATTTCATTTGTCTTTTATTTGTTGGGATTTGATTTTGAGTAAAATGCTGGCTTGAGAAAGACTCCTTAATTTTGTTGCCTTAATCCATCATTTTAATTGGAAAGTGTGCAGATATCTGTTACTGTATAAAGTATCAGCCTTGTTTAGCAGTGTGGGTGATACTGTTTGTGTGGTATGGTAATGATGTGGTAACAGAGATGCATTTGACCTGTCTGGCAACTGGATGAAGAGTCTCAGGGTACAGAGATTTGTGTTCAGGATTATAAATTAACAACCTGTTGATAGTTCAGCTCTAGTACCTGGCTCTGCTTTTGTTACATTCCAGGCAGGAAGGGGCAGGTGCCAGAAATGTACTGGGAAGAAGTAATTCTGCTGATTGAAAAGGTTTTATTTTCTCAATTTATTGAAGTTGTCTCCTGACAGCTCCGAGTCACACGGGGCGTTTGTTTCGTTTCAGTTGTATCTGTGCAGAGTGTTTGTGTGAAATAAGTGGTGTAGACATTTTTTCAGTCACTGTCCTCTTCTCTGAAGGGGGTTTTCAACAACAATATATCAAAGTGGCTGCAGCAGGCAGAGCCTGCTTATCCCTGTCCAGATCTGGTGGGATAACAGGTGACAAACGTGCGTCGTGAGAGTTTGGGAACTTTCTGGTTAGGCGCAAATTTGTTACTCCCTGTTCAGAGCCCTGTCCTTGACTCTTGACTTCACTGTCATTATTTTATTTGGTAGCCCCAGGTTTGCTTTAAAAAAGGAAAAAGAAGTTAATTACCGTGGCATTCTCCTCTCCAGGATTCCTCGTTGGCTGGAACAGGGGGCAGGTGCTGTGATGTACATCTGTAACCACTGAATGAGAGCTGCTGCAACACACCTTGAATCCACCTCTTGCTTTGTGCAGGGAGAAGAGTTGTGACTGTGCTTTTTTTTGGTGCAATATGTACAAATATGCATATGCTGGAGCTTTCCCTTGCCAGCAGTTATTGGGCAGTTAAACCTTAGTGCTTGTGCTCTGGGAGTCACTGTCAGTGTGAGATCTCACCAGTTCCAGTGTGGGTTGCAATAATTACAAATAACTGCCCTGTCTTTGCACAGAAAGGGAAGCGTCAAAGCACAAAGATATTTTGTGCCCTGGTAGCATTGGGCAATTTTTAATTGACGAGCCTTGTCCCTTTAGCACTTCACTACAATATTTACAAACGTGTTGGAAAAGTACGCAGGGCAAATAACCCAGCCTGAGTTAATATTTGGGTGTTTGGATTTTCCCTGTTTTCTGTAATGGAACTCAGCTCTTCAGCATTCAACCCTGGCTGGTAAAACTGTTGTAGGAAAACAGGGAAATAGTACCAGAGGGTAAGGAGTCAGAGAACAGGAGGTGTGTTTGACATCTCCAGCTGAGGAGAGGAAACAAGGATGCAAACTAGTGAGGATCAAGAGCAGGTCATTCCAGCCTGTGCAAGGAGCTTTCACTTCTGTCAAGAGGCAGGAGGGAAGTGAACGAGTCTCTAATTCAAGAGACAGAAAATGTAAGAGCAACAATGCAGAGTGGGGAGGCAGAGAAAAGGAAGAGATCCCGAGCTTTGTGCTTCCAAAATGAGGCAGATACTGGAGTAGATAAGGACCTGCCTGGGTATAATTAGCTATTCAACCCAACTTCCACATCTGAGAGCTCCCACTGCAGTTCCCCACACATTATTGTTTATCCTTAGTCTGTGTCTTCATTTCAAAACAAAACAAAGTGGAGTTTTTCAAAGAAATCCCGAGGAAATTAAATTCCCAACACCCATGAAAATTCAAATGTGCTTTGAGCACTTATTTTATTTTTTTTCAAGCTTCTTGTGCAATTCCAGCCAAAAACAAGTCAAGAAACACGTAAATCAGAGGGGGAAGGGGAATCCTTTCTCGTGGCAAATTGTTGGCTGCTGAGGGCTTTTGTGGCATCTCAAATATCAATGTTTTCTCATTCTATTTCTTCTAAACCATTGACTAAGATAGAAAGATATGGCAAGACATGCCATTTCTCTGGAGAGACCTTGTCTTTGGTGTGTAATTTTTGTCTTTCTGTAATGGAGTCGTGGGAAAGTTTCACCAACTTTACTCCCCATATGCAAACTTTACCTTTCTTTTGACAGATTGTTTGCTGGGACATGTCTGATCTGTCTGCAGGTGTTAGACATGAATATCCAAGTCAGATACTGTATGAAAAACTAGGAAAACATACCTTGATGAAAGACTGCCAAACTTGTATTGAGCTACTTCGGAAAAAGTGACGTAATTTACCTTTTTTACCACTATAACAAATGTCCCACCCAGTTTTAGATTGCATCTGCAGCTATTTGGAAAATAGAGGAGTATTTCTTTTCACAGGAGGCAGGTGTACCTTTTCAAATGCCTGTCCCCCCCCCCCCCCTTTTTAAAGTTCTTATTTTGAAAGAATGACATTGCCACGAGTGACTAATGTGATGAAAATGTTGGGCCTGGACTTCTGCAGGGTCGTATAACCCACTGAGGATCTGTGATATTGCCCTTGTCTGAAGAAAGAAACCACTTTTAACAGCTCATGGATTGACAAGGCATTTGGTTTAAAATAAGCATATTGATTTTTAATTATTTTTAATTGAAATTACAGTATTTTTTAATTGACATTTAGACATTTTGAAGGCAACAGATCTTCACCATCTAGATGTGACAGACTTCAAGCACAACTTAATGATACTTTAGCCAATCTTTTTCTTAAAACTAATTATTATTTAACATAGAGATTTAAGCCATTCTGAGTCACATTTTGTTAAATGTTGGAAATATTAAGCTTGAAAATTTACAAGAATATGGTACTCTTAACAGTCCTTACATACCTGAATGTCAAAATGTGGGTTGGCCTTTCTAAAAAAAATTTGAAGCAGACAAAGCACTTAAGTTTAGATGCGTCGACTTGCACACTAAATATTAAATAATACTAAATTTTAACCTTCTTAAAATAGGAAGTAAACCTGATGACATCAGGCTGGAATGAAAAACAGGATGGTGAGGCAGGGGCTTGCCTGGAAACTGGGGTAACTGTTGTACCCTCAGTGCCAACGTGACCTTCATTTCACAGAACGGGGCTTGGGGGGGCAGCTCTGCACACTCCTTTTCCTCCCAAAATATGGTGACTGATCTCAGAGGTCATTGCTTTTGTTACTGTGAGTTTTTGCCAGTGTCTTAACTTAACTGCTGATGTATTTGCTTGAATAAACCCTGATGTAGCTCCTCTGATGGATCTGTGTTCCCACAGGGTGCGTGAAGCTGCAATGACCAGTCTGATGGAGGTGACGCTGCTGCTGGTGCAGAACGAGGCAGAGTTAATCAGTGCCAACACGTATGTAATTGTGCCCTCTCTGTGTCCCATCTCCTGGAATGACATTCCAGGCCATACAGGAAAGCACTGCTGGTACACTGTGTGTGACAGAACCTTTGGTAGAAGTGTGTCGAGCCCCTGCAGATGTGGAGGATGTTGTATCTGCTACAAAGCACTTTGTTATTCTTTTGGATGAAAGGTGGGGCAATAAGTGTAAAAGGTGGATGAAATACTATGTAACATTAATGTCATGATGGCTTTAGATTAATATTGATCTGTGGAAAATGAAGCTTTAAGATTCTGGCACCGTGTGGGTGTCTTAAATCACTTGTAGGTTCATGCTGAAAAATCAAACCAGAATAGTTTCATAGCAGGATTGTTTTGCTTTCACTGAAACAATTTAAATACACATTCTGCTGCTTAAATTATGTGATTAATTGTTTTCTTCTTTGTAGCTGCAAGCAGATAATGTGCTGGCTGGCTCAACAGTCAGCTGAAAAAATAGATAAATTTCGAGCTCATGCAGGATCTGTGTTCCTGACCCTCTTACACTTTGACCATCCTCCAGTTCCACACATCCCTCACAGACAAGAGCTAGAGAGGATATTTCCGAGGTAAGACATTGAAAAACATATCCTAAACCAGTGAAATAAAAAATAAATGCACACATTTAGACCTGACACACACTACCTGATGTAAAGTTTGGGCCCAAATGCCCACTCTGTGTGTGGAGGAATAGCTGGTGCTGTTAGTCAGGGTTTCATTGAACTGTCCTGTCAATGTGCATGAACTTACTTTTTCCTTGACTGAAAAACACTGATTGTTCATAATAGTAATTTTTAATTAATTATAGTATTTTAACCAAGCCCTAGTTGAAGTACTTTTCCAAGATGGACTTTCTAGTTAAAGCAACAGTGAGAGCAGCTCATTCCTGAATGGTGATGCTGATGCCTGAATGGGATGAGGAACATCCAGCTCTGTTATCCTCATTCTGTGTGATCAGGAGAACCTCAACCTGCTCTAACTCCAGGTGCTCTGTCTGTGATGCTGCTGATGGAGCTGGGAGAGGAGGGGTGTTGGTTTTTCTGGGATAAGTCTGTATTTGGATCAGTCTTTGAGTAGCTGTTGATGGGAGAGAACTTGGAATGGAACTCCAGAAAGAGAACTTGTTTTCTGTGTGTGGAGAAAATTCGTACTTGGGAAAAGGAAACTGTGGTTCCAACTCCTTATCTGAATCAGAAGGCGGCCTTGGAGGTCCCTTCACTTCACTGACAGTGGCTGAAGCTTTGTATTTTCCCCATATGCTCAAAGACCAGTGTTTAATGTGATTTTCAGGTAATTCAGAGCCTTTCTCCACTGACCCGAAGGAGCCGTCCCAGGAATGTGGGGAGGAGAAAGGCAGTGCGCACGTGCAAGAGTAATTTCTCCTTTCCCTTTCCCCAGGTCAGACAAAGAGACTCTGAACTGGAATGCTGCATCTGAAGCTTTCCCCCGGATCACCCAGCTCCTGGGATTGCCAGCCTACCAGTACTACGTGCTCCTGGGGCTCTCAGTGTCCGTGGGGGGACTCACGGAGACCACGGTAGGAGCAGGGAGTGGCTCTGCTGCTTGGCAGGAGAGGGATCCAATTGTTGCCTCGAGTGTTGAGTGCCTGCCAGTGGATATTGCAGATGGGGATTGCTCTGAGAATTCAGGTTCTTTTGAAGAAATGAAGTCGTGCTTTTAAATCTGATGGGCTTCTTGTTTATGTCTTTAAAAGTATAATTGGCTTGCTGAGCATGCAGGGAGCAAGGAGTGAGCGTGCTTTGTTTCTCCTTTCCTGGCCTGACAAAGTCCAAGAATTCCAGGCTCTGGGGTCCCTCAGCTCCCAGCTCTGTGCTGACTGTCCCAGCTGGGAACAGAGGCAGAGCCCTCAGCTCAGTGCAAGGTGATGGCTCTTCTCAAATGAGGTGAAAACCTGTTTTCGTTTGTCACCTGATGCACCTATTAACTATTAGTTGTCAATGTGTGTTAACAGTATGCACAGATTGATTTATTTATTTTTACTTGGATACATTTTCTGCTAAAGTACCAGAAGTTCCATTACAAAGAAGTATCATTCAAGTGTCTGTCTCAGTCCTCTGAGCTTTGCAATCACTGTTTCATTCTTCTGGCACGAACAATCTCTTTATCACTGGCTTTGGCAGTCTGTTATGCTGCCAAATTCTTTCCAACTTCATTATAATTTTAGTGTATCCTTCTGTTCTTGTATTATAGCTTACACTGGTAGTTTCAGAAATCTTGGTTTCAAGATATTTGGCTTTTAGTGTTTTTGTGAGTTGATGTAGCCAAAGATGTAAAATATAAGAAAACAACTGTTGGGGTAAGGATATGGTTCAATATGACACCACAGAAATATCAGACCAGGAACAGATTATTTTCAACTGTCAGTTGAATCTTTAAATCCCAGTGGTCCTGTAACAGGAGAAGGCTGTGAGTCAGCACCCCAACAGTGGTTAAGAGTGTTTCTAATTAAGATTTCCATCTCAAAGTAAGAGAGTTGGTAGAAAAATGAAAAGTATTGGGAAACAGTTTTTGTGGAGAGGGAGCAGCTCCTGCTGGGTCACAGGAAGGAGGAGGTAAAATCACCTTGAGCTTGTGCCTTCCCCTTCTCAGTCACAACAAGCCCAAATGATGGGGGTATTTGCCTGCCCTTGTGGGTTCTGCTCTTGGGATCAAGAGAAATCCATAAGCCTTTGGGTTTGATGTAGCTGAGTATTTATTGTCAGTGCAGTGTCTCATGTATTTAAACCAATTCTGAGCATTTTAATGTTTCTAAACTGGCAACTAATTACATAGCAGCAGCTATTTTAAAACTTTGGAAACATGTGTGTGTTGGTTTGTGACAATAATTATGGGACAGACAGTGTAACTCTGAACAGATTTCGTTAATGGCAAACATGCACATGAAATTCAGCTTTCAGTCAAACACAATTATAGGAGGCTCCACCAAAACCAAAGTTATTTGTGTTAGTATAAAAAGGAGGAAAGTTGGGGGGAAACAAACATCCTGGCTGCTGACTGAGGTCGGGGAAAATTCTTATTCAACATTTTAACTTTTTTTTTTCCCCCCTTTTTTTAAGGTCTTGGGTGCATTTGGTTTTGAAAAGTGGGAGCTTGTAGCTCCCTTCTCTTGTTGCCATCTGCCAGTGTGTAAAGGGAAACCTTCAGCACTGTTTTCAAACTCTGATTTTGAAATGTTAACTTTCAGTGACCCTGCAGTTTTCCTTAACGCCAAAGGCTTGTTCCGGTTAAACTATTCTCAAGGGCTTTGGCTACAGAAAGAAGATGATCTAATTCTCTTTGGAGTCAGCTGGAAGTGCAAGGAGGCACCAAATACAGGGTACTTACACTTGAGGTTATAGATGTGCAGTGAATTACATTTAATATCTAAAGTGTGATATAGAAATTTAAATCGATGTGTTTTATAATAACTTGTGTTCAAACTACTCTGTCAAAGCCTAAAGCTGAATATCCAGGGACTGATTTAAAACATTAATAGCAAATTTTAAGAACTGTTCTCTATTAAATCCATATGAAAGAAGCAGATTTTTAAAATCTTGGATGAAGGAAAAGGATCATTCAAGTATGTGTTCTTGCAGTAACATGTGTGTGTTCTTGTGACTGTTCCCTCCCTTTAAAAAACATCTGGGCACATGCACAAACATAACTGTGCCCATCCTCACACGGACATGGAATTTGGGAAGTTGGAAGGTTCTTCTATATCCTGCGAGATAATCTGAGTTCAAATGTCAGTTTGTCTTTTAGTCATCTCAGGGAATTAGCAGGAGAAAGGCTCCGTTGTAATTCCGTGGTCAGTGGCTCTTTTTCCCCAGTTAAAATTGCTCAGCAGTATATTTAGCAAGGGTAGTTCTTTGTCTGGCTTTTTAAAGAGATTTTCTGGAATGAGCCGTGTGGGGTCTGTGAAGAGTTTCGGTGGGATGATTGTAGCTGGAGCATTGGAAGTAATCTGGAAAAACAGAAGATGTCATTCCCAGTGGGATTTGGCACTCTGCTCCATCGCCACGGTTCAAAGGGCACTTTCTCTGTGTAAAAGAATCTTCTAATTATCCATCTGGCCCACAGTGGTGCATATTTCTTATGGCTGCATGAAACCCCCCTCAGTGTGTGGAGATCAGGACTGTACAATGCTGCTCTTTCTCCAGGGCACAAACCCTGCATTTCCAGAGATATAATTTGACATAATTTCATTATTGGACTACACTACATTTAAAATTTTGTTGAAGCACAAAATGTCCTGTTATTCCCCTTCCCCCCATAAAGAATGAAAATTACATTTTAAAATGTTGTAGAAACTGTAAGTAAAACCTTTTAAAAAAAAAAAAAAGACAGCAACCTATTTTGAACATTAAAAAGTTCCTCCCAGTCCAGTACCAGGGCTGTGTGACTGTGTTAGATCATACAAAGGAAAATGTTGGATAGATGATGTTCTAAAACATCTGGTTACTGGGACAAATTGTATGCAAATTAATGCATATTTGGTTTGAAGAAACAGGCCCTAAATCCTGTTTCCTTTGTTGACAATTCTTGAGCAAAATACACTTGAGAATAATTCCTGAAATTCTTTTCTTAAAGGGAAAAAATAGTGTGAATTACGATATTCATACTTCATATAAAGTATCACTGGTTTGAGTGTCAGAGTTACTGGCCTCCAGAGTTTTGATTTATTGAAGGAGTACTGTAAGTAAAACAAGGGGGACATGGTTTCACTTGGTAGCTAATGTTTAAATAAAGCACCAGTTTTTTCTGCAGTTACTGTGAAAGCAGCTACTGCCACCTCAGAGCTGTGAGTGTGTCGGGGTTAGAAACGATCCAAACCCGGCGTTATTTACGGAGCGTGCCGTGGTTCCAGCTGCACGTTGCAGGCTTGTTCTGGCCCTGGGAAGGTCTTGTCCTGTGGAAATGCTGCTTGAAAACTGCAGGTTTTGGTACATCTGGCTGTGTCTGGGCTTTCCCAGGAGTGCCTCACTTGGCTTCCATTCGGGCACGCTGGGGGCAGAGGTTGAATTTCGTGAGGATACCTGGGGGCTCCCAGGAGACTGGAGATGGGAGAGGGACGCCCACTGGGGTCTGTCCATCTGCTGAACATCTCCCATCATCCAGGATCTTCCTTTTTCATCGTATTCCAATGTCTTTTTCATCAGGTCTGTCCAAGATAGTGCTGCAAAGTACAAACCAGGGCCCGTGTGTGCACTGGGCATGTTAATCACAGGTGGGTAGCAGAGATTTTGGATTCTCTGCTACAAACTGGGATTTTGGATGCTCTTTCATAAACAGGATGCCTAAGATGATATTTTTTTTGGCCACATCATTCCCACTTGCTGCCTCAGAACTGGTTTCAGAAGTATTGTGCTTCATCACGAAGGTTTGTGCCCAGAGCTACATGTGCCTCTCCACTTACTGGAGCTGCACTTCCTCATGCTTTCCCATGGTTCAGGAGATAAAATCCTTAGGGCTTCATTTTATCCTCAGATGAATGGTCCCTTTGAACACTTTGCTGTATCACGTTTTGCCTGTCACTGCAGTATCTACTCTTGGCTTAAACGTTGGGGGAGTCAAGCCCTGTTTTTACTGTTTCATAAGAACAAGGTCATTCTCAGGCCTCCTCTCAGATTTGTATCCAAAGTTGTCCCAGTTCCAACCCATTAACCTCCTAATTTCCTCTCCCAGTGCTCGTGGAACCCCAGGGAGAGGTAAATGTCACACGTTTGATGTAGTGTGAACTTGTGTTCTGCATAGATGAGGAACACATTTGGAAATGCTCTTCTCTGCAGACTCAGAAGCAGTTAATGCTCAGATACTGAATCTGGGACAAAAGGAGTGTTCACCTGGGGGGGAATCAGGGGATTTAACTTGTTCATGTCATGTTATCTTGTTATGTTGGAGCTGCTTCCAGTAGTTCCTGTGATCTATACTGACTGTTGGGAAAATGTCCCGGTTTTTAAATCTCCCAAGCAATTATGTGATGGCTTTATCCATACCATGCCATTACATTGTTTAGTTCCTGGCTGTCTTCCTTCTCCAGTGTTCCTGATATCCTGCTGCTCTGCCTTGGCTCTGCACAGCTCTGGAGCACCCTGCGGGTAGCTGTGCTTGTTGCCCTTTTCTTTCATGCCCCTTCTTGCCTTTTCAGTCATTTGAATTGCAGGAAAAGCCTTGAGTCATTCAGCTTCCTTCAAAGAATGGTGTGGGATCCACGAGGTAGTTTAAGAGACAAAAGAAATTGGAGAGAAAATGACACCTTTTTAAGATCTTTCTCTGAGATGGTCTGGACAGGCCCTTTCTTCTGCTTATCATTGATCTCTGCTCCTGGAACGTGCCAGGTCAAAATATTTCTTCTTTATTTATAGTAGTCTTAAGTGCACAGATTGGTCTAAAGGGCAATATATAATGATTAAACAGATTTTAAATTTTCAGGAGGTCTTTCTTAGAGTTCTATATCCTGTAAAGTGTCAGGACCCAGTTTGTACTGGGCACACAGGGGCACACCAGCATCGCTTTTGGGGTGTGAAAGAACCACGCTGGGGTCAGTTCAGCGTAGCTGAACGTTGTACAAACTGTACAAACGTTTTAAAGATTTTACTCTGATTTGACTGTCATTCTGAAACTCAGAATAACTGAGTCATTTCTTTCAATAGCTTTCTAAAGAAATGTTTGTGCTCCTGCATTGCCCAGAATGTTTCACTGCAGAACAAATTGTTCAGGTAGCAGACTGTGCTGCTTCCCAGCATTGCTGGGCTCTGCTGTTTGCACGCAGGATAAAGCTTTGGGAAACTAGTTCAGAGTTTTGATTCAAGGCTAAAATGTTTCTTGTTCTTGTTGTACTGATGCACCCATTAACGTTACTGATACGAAATTTAAGTGAGATAAAATGTTTAAATAGAGATTCCTCTCATTTGTTTTGGGGAAGACGTCTGTGACATTTTTCATACTCATCCAGTATTTTCTTTTGTTTTCTTGATGAAATGGCCAATCCTCTGAGGGGCTGAAAGAGCCATCAAAATGCTCTGTGTGAGCTTCAGAAAGAAAATCTCCCCTGACTGTGCAGGCTGACTCACTGCTTACAGCCCCCTCTTGACCCAGCAGAAAATCACTTAAACTAAAACTAAAAGAAGGTGGTATTGCAGAACTGATCCACCACACCTGCCCTTCCCACAGCCCCCCCCAGCCACCACCCCCTTCCCCAAGAGACGTGACCAAGCCCCAGCAGGACGGATAATCCTCACATCAGAGTCAGGGGGATTCAGGAATCTGATTATGTTCCTCCTCGATGAGATGTTTTCCTTCATGGTAATTTCTGTAACAAAAAAAACCCCAAACAAACCCACCAAATTTTTTTTCTCATCCTCAAGGGAAGTAAATTGAATTTTTTTAAGATTATTTTTATTTATTAATAATAAATTCTAAAAGATGAGGCTGGAAACTAAAATTCCAACCTCTCCCAGAAATGGAAACTCTCAGCATTAGTAGGGATGTTGATGGAGCCTGTTGCAGCCCTTGTGCCTCGGTTCCGGGGTGCACTGTGAGCTGTGGGAGGGCACAGATCCCCCAGGAGAGGGGGATCCCACAGAGACTGTGGCTGCTCCCCTCCCACACAGCAGGACCCTGAGGGAGCAGCTGGCCTGGTGAACACGGCAGCTCCTGGAGATCATGGAAACATGGAATGGTTTGGGTTGGAAGGGACCTTAAACTCATCCAGTCCCACCCCCTGCCATGGGCAGGGACACCTTCCACTAGCTCAGGTTGCTCCAAGCCCTGTCCAACCTGGCCTTGGACACTTCCAGGGATCCAGGGGCAGCCCCAGCTTCTCTGGGTAACCTGTGCCAGGGCCTGCCCACCCTCCCAGGGAAGAATTCCTTCCCAGTATCCCATCTAAGCCACGGGGAGCTGTGGAGTGACGCTGCAGCCTGTGATGGGTCACTGCTGGGGGGACCCCATGGATGTGTCCAGCTGAGCTCTGAGCATCAGCACTGACCCCTCCCCTGCCATTCTAAGTTGGCTGATTAGCACAATAAAGTTAAATGAACAGTCATTATTTCTGAGTTGTTTTTAATGTTTAACCTGAGTTTACTGCTGGTTTGTGTGGCCAGCAGCTTGTCTGCATGGTTCAGTTCCATCAGCTGTTTAGTAAATATTACCTGGTGAACTCCTTGTGTGCTCTTTAACTTTCAGAGTCGTAACAGTGTTATTACTTGAAGTGAAGCAGGATAATCGTAGTGGTTTGGGGATGTTTTGTTTCGAGAGGAAAAAAAAACAACAAACCTTTCATGTGGTCTTTTTTCCTGCAATGGCAAAACTTTAAAAGGAGAAAAAAAAAAACACCTTCCTTGAAAAAGGATTACTGAATGTAAAATAGCCATGGTCCTGTTGGAGATTGTAACTGATTCATACAGGTGGCTGCTGTTGGAATTGTGTTCCCAGTGCAGGGGATGCTCCTCAGTGGGCAGGGACGAGGCAGTCCTGCACAGCCAGTGTCTGGGTGTGTGGCACTGGGTTTTTCCCTGTCCTTCATTGGAGATTCCTTCTGTTCCAGCTCAGATACTCTGCCCAGAGCCTCTTTGACTACATGAAGAAAATCCAGGGTGATGCCAGTGCTATGGAGGGTTTCTGTGAGACGTTGCTAAAGGTCTTTGAGGACAACCTACGGAATGACAGGTAATGGATTTCCTTGGCTCCAGCAGCAGGTGTTGGCAGTCAGATGTGTGGCACATCAGTTTGAATCTGCCTAGATGGGGTGTGTCTAGCCATGTGCATTTGCTTTAACACATCTGGCTTTTGGAATAGCATGACCTTTGGTAAAATGTATAACCAAGGGGTGATGGTAAAATATTTTGCATATTCAGGTTTTTTACAATCCTAGAGTGGTTTGGGTTGGAAGGACCTCAAAGTTCATCTTGTTCCACCCCCTGCCATGGGCAGGGACACCTTCCACTAGCCCAGGTTGCTCCAAGCCCCATCCAACCTGGCCTTGAACACTTCCAGGGATGGGGCAGCCACAGCTTCTCTGTGCAACCTGTGCCAGGGCCTCCCCTCCGTCACAGGGAAGGATTTCTTCCTAACATCTAATCTAAAACTCCTCTCTTTCAGTTTGAAGCCATTCCCCCTTGTCCCAATTATATTTTATTTTTATTTTGTTTCTTAACTGTTGAAATGAAAACATGGCTGTGGTTATTCCAGTCGGTTCATTTGGTGTTGTAACTTCTGACACAGTCTGTGGAATACGTTGTTTATATTCTAGAAAATAAATTAATATTTTCTGCTACTGTTAATTGTGTTTTCAGGACCCTGCAAGTGTGAAGCAGGAGTGTTGTTAATTAGGTTTTTTCCTTTTGGCTGGGAGGGAGTGTCCCCTCAGCCAAGGAGGGTGGTTCAGCCAACACACGCAAGTTCCTGAGCAACCCTCCTGTCTGTAAGTCAGGGTTCTAATTTAAATATGTGTAGGTACCTTCTTTCTTTGCTTCTGATTAAATATAGTATATATCTGTATGCCAGGGCATGTTATTTACATTGTTGAATCATTTTCTTCCTCAGGGTGTCTGTGCCTCTCCTGACAATGCTGGACCAGCTGTTGGCAAATGGCTGCTTCGACACATTCACTGAGCAAGAGAAGTAAGTTGCTGGATGTCTTTTTGGTTTATTTGCCACCATCCAACAGGCCTCTTATATCTTACCCTGGGTGCTGCTGAGTGTTATCCTAGGTGTGGGTGCACAGGGCTCCAGGTGTGAGAGTACATCGTAATGCTTTCATTTTCCTGAAGTGGGGCAGCTGAGACCCTGGAAAGGCTCTTGATAAAATCTTTGACTCTCACATCAGTTACTGGTTCATTGTTTAACAACCAGGACATTAATCAAAGTCAATTCATGTTTTACCTGGCATGCTTGCACCAGTATCAGATCCATTCTTGCCTTTTCCAGCTTCCTAAATCCATGCCATTTGGAGTGCATTCCTTGCTGTACTGGGAGCCTTGAGCTCTGGCAGTGTCCTGGTTTGATGCTGCAGAACAGAGTGTGCCTACAAGCTGTGGCTTCTCCAGTCCCACTGCCTTGGTTAATGTGAATATCTCTGAAGAAGTTAATTAAGATTCTAACAGGAATAATAAAAAAGACACGTCCCAGCTCTTCCCCTCCCAAGTTCAGTCTTCTGGAAAGTATTTAGTTCAGGAATGGATAAGCATGAGTAAGATATTCCAGTGTGAAATCATATTTTTTTGCAGATGTCTCAGAAAAGAATGATTTTAATTTCAGTAATATTAAAATCTATTCCACAAGCTCACCCAGGCAGCATCTTGGCACATCTACAGATATTTGCAGAATTGTAAAACGTGAATCCTACGAGCACATATCCAGGACTGGGAATCTGTTGGTTCAAGAATTGCTCACAGCAGCTAAATTTGAAAAACATTTATCATTCTTAAAGTTTTAATTGAGCCTACTCTTGTCTTGAAGTGTGGTTTTAGATAATCTTTCTTAAATTGCATTTGGCAGTCTCTGTTTGAATGGGAATTTAAAATGAGTCAAAGACAGATGGAATGAATATTACTTGTTCATTTTGTAATCATGCCAGGGATCTGGGGCTTCCACGCAGGCTCCAGACTTCCCTGCTGGGGAAGGTGATAGATTATGGGTGGAAATCCCAGGTAAAGTCTTGTCTCCCCCATCAGGGGTCACTGAACAGAAAGCACGTGGTGGCATCGCTGCCTTTGCTGTGTGAGTGGCTCAGACTCAACCCTGTGGTTGTGCCTTTGTCAGGCTTTGTGTAAAAGGTCTGAAATAAAATCCAGGCTGGTTGGGAAGAGAATATTTTTAAGCTGATCCCGAGGTATTTCTTCCAGTTTGGTGATGAAATCAAAGAAGAAAATTAATAATGAAACAGCCAAGTGGATCGTTCTCATGTCAAGGGAGTGAAGTGCTGGCCTGAACTTGTTGTCACAGGGCTCAGGACAGTTTGGAGGACAGCTAGAAAAGAAGGAGAGTTTAGTTCCTGCCTTTGACAGTTTTTTGGTCACATGGTGCCTCCTGGAGCAGAGGAGACCATGAGTGAGTTACTGTGAGTCCTTCACGGGGAGCCAGGTGACTGCTCAGGGCTCTGCTGTGCTCTCAGAGTCTCTCTGTGTGGATGGCTGAGCCCAAAATTCCATTAGTGCAGTGTTTGCATTTTGTTGCTCTGGTGTCTGTCCTTTGGGTGTAGTTAGGGATGGAAGCACTGATCCTGGCTCTGAGAAATACAGCACAGAATGAGCCTGAAAATCGAGACACCTCTCAGTGGCCTGAAAAGGCCACGTTGTGCCTGCAGTGTCAGGTAGTTTTCAGATAGAGTGTGCCTGAAATAAGAGGGCTGGGATACATGGTTGTCTTTTTCCTTGTGGTGTTTGTTTCCCACTTAATCTTCTTCCCTCGTTTTTTACCACATTGGTCTGGGTAGAGTTTCAGCAAGGGAATTGGGATCTAGGATGTCTGGCATCAGGATTATGCCTAAACCAGCAGCTTAACAGGCAACTGTCACGTTATAAAAAGGTATCTGCAAATGCATTTTGAAGTTTCAGATGGAAATTGTGCACTGTCCTGGAGTTTGGTTTTGTAATAAAACATCAGCAGTCCAGAGTGGGTAATATCCAGCAGTGCTTAATTTATCCAGGATTAGGAGCTGGATCAGTGTGAGCCCTGTGAGGAGCTCAGTGCTCCACTTAAAACCAGTTGCCACAGGGTGTCACTCCTGCCCTGCACAGGCAGAACCTGCTGGGCATTTTCCTGCCTCTTCACACCCTGTAGCTCACACAGTTTGGAACATAAAGCTCGATGTTTCTGGTGTCGTTTTACAGCTGAATCTCCGTGTTTGGGAAGCTCTGTGTGGCTGGGCTGTGATCTCTGCAGGAGGACAAGTGAGCCCCTTTCTCCTCCTGTGTGGAATGCTCGTGTTTCAGTGAGGTGCATTTGCCACCTGTGGGTTGTTGCTCTGCCAGGGCCCTGCTGACCCTGCCAGCAGGGCTGGGAGTGTGGGGTAAATACCTGTCCTGTAGGGTTGGAAATGAATCAGCTTTAGTGTCACTGGGGTCATCAAAAGGCTTTCAGAACTGGCTTCTCTGTCTTGCTTGGCTTAGTTTGAGCTGTAGTGTGAAAAGAGCAGCTCTGCCAGTCATTTTCCAGGCTGCTTTTTTCTTACCTGTCTTAAAGTGACAAAAACCTGTGTGTCCAGCACGAGAGGTTCCCTCTCCCTTGCCCTGGAGTGGTTTGTATCACTGTGTGAGGAATGGCCTTGGAGAACTGCAGTGGGTTGAAAGTGCCTTTCTCCCAGGTGGTTGAGATGGTTCCTCAGTCTGTTTTTTGCTGTGTGCTCACAAACTGTGCCAAAATAAGAAGGGTGTGTGGAGGGAAGTGGGGGGCAAACCATTGCTGGCAGCAGGGCAGGTGTGAGCTGGACCAAAGTGCTGGTGATGCTGCAGCATCATTCACCTGCTGCTCCCCCTGCCCCCTGTGCCCTCCCACCCCAACAGGGCAGCAATGCCCTTCCTCCTCCTGGTCATGAACCCCAAACCTCCTGGTCCCATCCCTGTGTACAATCACTGCACTCATGACAGTGTAGGGAGTGTTCATGGATTAGGGACTGCTGGAGGCAAAGGGAACACCTCGAAACTGAGCTCTCAGAAATAACTGCTCTAAAGTCCCTGTGGCTGCTCTTCCAGCACAGAGGTACCTGTGAGCTCGTGCTGGTGGTGGGACAAGGACAGGGAGGACAAAGGCCAGTGAGCTGAGGCTGCTGGCAAAGCTGACACTGGTCGTGACTCCTGTGGCTGCAGAGTTCTGCTGCTCCAGTGGGTGAGTGATCACCAGAGGTGCTGAGGTTGCCCTGAGTCCAGATGGATTGTTGGCTTCTTAGGAGCACAGTGAGATGGGTCTAATAACCACTGCCACATGAACAGAACAGGTTTGGAATGACAATTCAGGATCTAATGCTTTCTGGAGTAGTAAGTGGCATTTCTCTTTCTCAGTGTATGTATTTTACATATTCAGCAGAAGCATTCAGGTATTCTCTCTCCATTTTTTCTGGTGATCTTGCAGTGCTGTAAGATGGTGTGTGTCCCCATTGATCTCCAGCTGGTGATTTCTATGTATTATGTGCTCCTGTGGATTTTTTTTAAAGCAATTCTGTTGCTCTAAAATTTCTATTGCCATAAAGCAAAGACCTGGCATTGGCTGGTGGCTGTTCCAGGGCCACCCTGAGTGGCACTGCTGAAACCCAGTTCACCTGGAGGAGGGAAAACCAGCACCTTTTGGCAGCACCACGTGTGCCCAATTTACATCAATGCTGAGACTTCAGACTGATCCCTCTTCCCGAGACGCCGCCGCTGTTCCTGCTGGCACAGTGCCCACACAGGAGAAGGAATTTTCTCAATTTCCTTTACAGAGGCCAAGCTATTTGAGTCATCTGAGATCACACATAGGTTAGGTTTGGTTATTGCAAATGTGGAATTGGCAACTGCCAGAAAGGAAAGTGCGTCTGTTTTAAACACAGAACGCTGCTCGTGAGGTTCCGTGTGTTAAATTCATTCCAGATGCTCTTGTTCCAATTGGTCTCTTTGTTGCTCCACTTCTCAGTGATGTCCCTGTTGTTCAACTGGTTTAAATCTCACCTAATTCACTATATTGCCTGGTCTGTGCTGAGAGCCAGGCATGCACTGCAGGGATTGTAATTAGCTGTCTGGGCAGGGTCTTTGTGTAATTGGGGGTGGGGGGAGGAGGAATTCCACCAAGGTAAGACAGAACACACCTCAGCATTCAGGGAGCTCTTCCCTCACCCACCCAGACAAATCCGTGCCTGTGGACACACAGACTCATTCATGGTCTGTCATTCTCACCACGTGAGGCACATTCTTTACCTTGATGGGTCCATGGTTTGTTGTTCAGGTTTTTAACAAAGTCACCATTTGCCAGTTCATGCCGGGATTTTGTTAAGACTTTTTTTTAAGTACTTAAAACCCACTAACTCTTGTCAGAAAACTCTACAGAACAAGGTGCATTACCTTAACAAAACATCCTGGTACTCCTGTAAACATCTTGTTTTAAATGTTCTGCCTTTCAGCAGATGACAGTAGCCAGCTCTCTTCAGGAGTTTTTATCCACAGCTTTGAACGTGGTAGCAGAAAATAAATGTTACTATTTTTGCTTTCTGCTTTCCATACATGCTGCAGGGAGGTTTCCAAAATACGCAGCCCAGGACTAATTGTGCTCACTAGACAAATATTAAATAGTTTCTTCTTGCATCTATGGCACTTCAGCCTTGAGCGTAGCAAGTAAAAGATTAAACAATTTCAACTGAAATAAAAGCATTAGTCCCTCTTTCCTTCTTTTTAATAGATCCTTGGAATAACTAACAGTACTTGTGTTTGTACGAGTGTCTGGGAAAGGGCTGTGAGAATCACGTTTCCCAGACTGTGTGGAAAAAGAAAAGAATTTGCTAACTATATTTAAAGATGGCTCCACGGCTCGTCCACGGCATAGAACTGTGAGCCCTGTGTTTAATTACGTTGTCTGGAATCACCGAAGGAATTCGGGCTCTGAAATGGTGCAGTAGTTAAGAACAACATTCATCCCCTTTCATGTGAAGTTTGGTTGGAGACCTCAGGGAATGGCCAAGGCACCACAGTGATGCACAGACTAAATAACTGTTATTTGGCTAGGGGATGTGGTAATTCCTTGCAGAGCATTGCTGATGGTACCACGCTCTGGTGTGAGCACAAGCCACGGTGAGCCAGTTCTCCTGCATGGACTGGACCCCTCTGGCTAAAAGGAGTTCACTCCTGAGCACACAGGTAGTAGCAATGTAAATAATTAATAGTAATTGCTTCCCTGCCATGTTAAAAAGTGAAAGGTGCAGTAACATGGTGGCCAGACTCCCCTGTGTCCTTGCCAAAGGCCTCCCAAAGCAGGATGAGCTCCTGGGGAGGAAGCACCTTCTACCCCCCCCAGTTTTTCTTTCCTTGTCTTGGAAAGTTAATTTGAAAGTTAAATATCTTTGAAATTCTACTGAAACCTATTGCTCACCTTTTCTTTTCATTCCCATTTTCAGCCATCCCTTCCCAGTGAAGTTGTTTACCCTGTGTAAAGAAGAGATCAAAAGATCCAAAGACATCCGGAAGCTTCGCTCCAGCATAGGAGTGTGAGTTCATGGAATCCATCTTTCCTCACAGAAAGGGAGGAATATTTAAATCACCAGATGTAACAGCTAGGTCTGGTTCACGTGGAATTTAAATGAAAAATGCACATGAGTACATGTGAGCAAAGGTTGTGAGAGTGTCATGTACTTCTGGGTGGTTGGGGTGAAACATGATCTGATAAAATTGAACAACTTTTAAAATGTTGATACTCCTGGAGATGCAGGGAATCATTTGCTTCGTCTTTGGAGAGAGCTTGGCTCAGTGCCAAGGACAAATATATATAATTAATTGATTTAGATCTTAGATGTGCACTGAAAACATCTGAAAAATGAGTGTCTGGCTTTAGGGTAACAGCCTTCACTCAGCTCAGGCAGCAGAGAGGGCAAAACCAAAATTTCCCAGTTGGGAAGGACAGTGCTGGGTGAGGAGAGGAGGGAAAAAACCAGCAGGTTCAGTGGCAGAAACTGGGCAACATCATCCCATAACAGTGTCAAGCAATGACTTTATTGGGTGTCATTTTATTTCTTTATTGGGAGTAGTTTCAGAGTGCAAGGCAGACCTAAATGAGCCCATCTCTGGTTTGTCCTTCCCCCTGACCTGCCCCCTCCATGCCCAGCTCACTGTCCATGGCAGAGCTTGATTCACAGGTGGTTCTTAGCACAGATTTTGGTGCTGCTGGCCAGGTTTAACCCCACATTTGTACCTGGCACAGCCTGGGGCAGCCCAGTCACCCATCAGCACCGCCCAGACTCACCCTCAGTGTTTGCTTTCCCACAGCACTTGGAGCTGGGATTTCCTGGGGGCAGCACAGCTCCCCCTCCCATCCCTTTTCCCCATATATCTTCATCCTGATCCTCAAAATGTACCTGTGCATTTATAACAAAAGATCTGGTCTTTTTCATATGTTTTCTAGGTTTTGTGGCCTGATTCAATTCCAAGGAGACATGAGAGAGAAAGTTTTCTTTCAGCTGTTTCTCCTCCTTTGCCATCCCTTTCCTATAGTAAGTATTGAAGACTTTGCATATTACCCTTTTGTTCTTTAAAATACAAACTAATGTAAAGTGCATTAAAGCAGCATTCTTTTTAACAGGTGTTAATGTATAGAACAACAGGTTTTATTTGTCAAGGATCTGCAATGCTGCTCCCTGCAGTGTCCCTGGCTGTGTCCCTCATGCAGCCCTTCCAGCTCCAGGCCTTACTGGTTAAACTGGGAGCAAAGCAGGTGGCTCAGCCAGAAATAATGCTGTAATTCCTTTGCCTTCCTTTGGTTACCATCAGGCTTTTGTCAAGAGAAAAAAATTTGGTTTTGTTGGAATTTTGCTGTCTTCCAGCTAGCATCTTTCTACTTGTGCTTCAGCAGCCAGCCTGGCCAGCTCTGTGTGTGCCCCCCGTGTCACTGCTGACCTGAGCTCTGGGAAAAGAGCAGGCACATGAACTGCTCCAGAGCCCAGAGCAGGACAGCCTGATGCCAGCTGTCAGGCTGATGCCATCTCCCAGCAGTTTTCCCAGGAGTTTTGCTGATTCTTCCACTCTCCAGACTGGGGAGTGGGTTTTATGAGCCTGCAGCAACCAAAGTTAGAGCCAGGCTTTGGCTCAGGGAGTCACTGCAAGGAATGTTCCAGTTGGGCCAAGCTCACATGTTTGAATTCATTCCCTGTGAGGGACAGAGCTGTGGCCTTCCAGATGGGAAATACTGAAGGGTTTAGTGAGGAACTGTAGGAATTCCTTGAGGTGCAGACATGGAATTCCCTGAGGTGTAGAGATGGAACCTCCCGAGGTGCAAACACGAGGTCCCTTCCTGCAGCAAATCCCTGTCAGAGGCAGGAGTGGACTCAGTGTCCACCATAACATGACAGCCAGTGTGAGGGACCAGTACCAGTACCAGCTCTGGGCTCTTCCCTATGGATTCTGGATGCTTCCCTAACTCTGCCTGTGCCCCTTTTCCCCACAGATCCGTAAGACCACGGCCAGCCAGGTGTACGAGATGCTGATAACCTACGGCGACGTGGTGGATCCTGCCATCATGGACGAGGTCATGGCCATCCTCAGTGACACCAACTGGTAAGTGCAGCTGTGCCAGACAGAAATAAGAGCTGAAATCATTTCTGAGCAAACAGAAGTTGATGCCTTTGAGAGCTGGGGGGGAGGAAGCTGTAAGAAATTACTCTGTAGGTTCATCTATTTAATGCATTTAAAAGCGTTGCTGCAGGGAATTCTTCTGTTCTGAAGAACTACCCAATTTATTCTCCCACTGAAAATGGGATGTGTAAAATCACTACTAGATAAAGCAAAATACCTATGTTTTTCTAACAGCATAAAGAGGGAGGAAATCTTGGAAGTTTTCCATGAAACAGAGACTGGGGCTGTGCAAACAGTCAAACTGCAACTGCACAGACAGTTTCTTGGCATTTATGGCAGGATTTGGGGAAAGGAAGGATCTCTGCAAGCTGGAAAACAACAGAATTAGCAGAACAGCTCAAATCTCCCATGAAATGTAATTACTCAACATGCTACAAGTGTTGTATTCAGGCAAACATTTAGAATTGGAACAGTTTCCCAGGCATATGATGGCATGAATTAAACAACCACTTTATAGAATGTAACTCATCTTTTTACCTTGCTCTTACCTGCACCTTTGGCTTCTTCACCAAGGGCAGGTGAAGAGGGTCCTGTTCTCCATGAGCACAATCCACTGGAGCAGGACAGTGACTTTCAGAGGAGGGGACTGTGACAGGAGCAGAGAACCAGCATTTTGGCACTGGATTTTCCTTTTCTGCAAATTTTAGCATTGAGCATTATCATCACCTGGGCAGATTGATAAAAGGGCTGCAGGGCTTGGAGATTTGAGGGAATACGGATTTCTAAGGTACTATTTTAGTTTATTACTTTTGCTGCCACGTTAAACATGTTCCCTTGTGCCAGACCTGGGTCATGGGGCTGCTGCCCCACCCAGCACAGTTGATACAAGAGAAGATACAGGTATATAAAAAAATACATAATTTATTTAGTCGTTATATTAAATGGCTTTTTGTCTTCATTGACATATCATGGAAACAAAATTATCCCAGACAAGTTGAAAGAACAAATACACCTTCAGGCTGGAACACAGATTTGGAGACTCCCTGCTACATTGTTTGACTTTTATGTACTTTCCAGTTTATTTCTGTGCTGGAGCTTAAATAACTTTATATTTGGGAAAAGAAAGCTAAGTTTGTTATTGTGAGGGATGGCTGCTGCTCTTTTTCTGAATTTTCCAGTGCAAAATTAGAGCAACAGTCTCGGATTTGAAGGATTGGTTACCAGTAATTCTGCCTGTGGTTACAATTCCTTGTTCAGCTGCACATGGAGGTTTAGGATTGTGTTTGGGGTGACTCAGATCGCTTATGAAACCTGCATTTAAGAGCAGTCTTGCTCAGAAATTGCATTGCGGATTTTAACAGAATTACTGGAGCAGGATGAGATGGCTGCTGTCACCAAGGGGGGGTTACAGGGCCAAAATTAGAAGTCCAGGAAAAGCAGTGGTAGTTCAGCTCTGCTTGTGAAGGGGTCACTACAACTAAGCAGAATATTCCCCCAAAACCACTCCAGAAAAATAAATACTGTGTTTTCCCTGTGTCATTTTTAGGGTGTGCCTGGTTTATTCTGGCCTGGAGCAAGACCTGAGTACCCTCTTGCAGTGTGGCCCTTGCTCTGAGATGAAAGACAAAGCTTGTTTACTCAAAACTTAATTGTTTAATCTTGGTAGATTGGAGCTGTTTACAGAAGAAGAGATTTGAAGCAGTTGCTGAGTGTCAGAGTGAGCTGCTTGTTATCCTCAAGCTCTCTCAGTGCTAAAATAATCATTTTAAATTCTGAATTACACCAAGCATTAAGAGCAGGAAGCCAAATGAGAATTCATTTGGGGGAAGATGGTAATTACTGGGATACACACATTTGTTCCTTTTGGGACTACAGAGAGTTTATCACACAGTTGTGTCATGCAGAGTTTAAACAAATTACTCTATAAATAATACATGTTGTTCAGCCACAGAGTAAATAAAAGTAAATATAATATAATATATATTATATATATATCATTATATTATAATATATAAGTATATTAATAATATAATATATTATAAATATAAGTAAAACTCCTGTTTCCAGGAGTAAATAAGACATGTGGTCCAAGGTGTAAAAAAAGAAAGTTCAGGTTATTTTTGACTTGCTTTTTTTTTTTTTTTGCTTTTTCTCTGTGGTTTTGGACTCTGTTTATGTGCCAAGAGTTAAATTTGGAATTAATTGCTCATTTACAGTCGTTACTTAAGAAAACCCAAATAAATGTCCTGCCCTGGTGAGCAGGACCAGCAACCCCCCAGCATTCCAGTTTGAGGGACAGGATTCTGCCACATGGAAAAGAATTCTGCCTATAGGGATTTGGGGCATTTTGGGGCTTTTTTAAACTGACAGTTCTGGAAGAAATTATCTCATGGACATGATGCCAGTTCAGAAACTTTTTTAAAAGCCTCACTAATTTTAGGTTTGGATTTTTCTATTTCAGGCCAAAGCTCAGACTGGAGAGTGTAGAGTGTTCTCCAAATCCAGTAATGTTAGAGAATAAATTAGTGAACTTGTAGCCTAAAGGGTTGTATGAATAAGTGCTTTTTTTTTCATATAAAACTCTAAAAGAATAGTCTTGGACACTTTAGTATCAGCTGGTTACCTGTGGCAGACCTGGTGTGTATTTATGGGTTATCTGGCTTAAGATGGTACAAAAACGTTTCATTGTTCTTAAAACATGACAGAACAAACACTCTTAGAATTTGAAATGTACACAAAAGAACATCATAATGCAGTAGTGACACGGATCATTTAAAGATGTTATATGAATATGGGCACCTTCGGGGTTTAATTTGTGAATTAACTGGCAACCCTTTCCCCCCCAGGGAAGCAGAACTGCCCGTGGTGAGGGAGAGACGCAACTGCCTCTGTGACCTCCTGAAAGTGCCCAAACCTCAGCTGGTGTCCAAGGTACAGGTGGGAGTGCGCTCCAGAGGGTTGTTTGTTCGTGGAGGTGTCCCTGTGCACCAGGAGGGGTGTCCTGAGCCAGCAGCACAACACGTGGAGTGGCCCAAGCTGCTGCCTTGAGCCCTTCCAGCCTCGTTCCCTGGGGGCATCCCAGGCTGGCAGTGGGACATCTCAGACACCACCCAGCAGGGAGATGGTGCAGCACAGATGTTCAGACACTGCTCCTCTGCCCTTCCTGGAGAAAGGAAAAAACCACAAAACCTTCCCCATTGTAACAGCAACATGATGACGTGAGGTGTTGTGCACAGGATTCCAACGCTGCCTGAGAGGAAAAATAGGACATAAAAGGATACATTCACAGGGAGACAGACTGTAGGTCCCCTGTCATTCCAACGCAGATAGTTTGGAATTGCCTATCTGCTCCCTGTGACCTCTCTTTTTCCTCTCTCTCTGGCAGAGCTCAGCATGAGGAAGCTGCAGCCCCTGGTCTGTCCCTGGAGCTCGTGGCTCCAGTGCCATGGGGACGGGAGCAGGCTGTGCCGTGGCATCCTGACACGCTGGAGCTCAGCAGGAGCTGAGCTGGACACTGCTGGACAGAAGAGGCAGAGCCTGTCTGAAAGCACAGGGCAGATGTGCCACAGGAAGGCAACCAAACCCCACTGTTTGCAGTTTTTAATGTCGTTATCTGGCAGGTCCTTGTCGTGCTCTGTCACTCTGACCTGTCTGTTCTGATGTCAATGGTTTGTATGTCCCAACTGAACAGAGCTTGTGCTTGCTGTCCTCACACTGAGAATTAAACCTGACCTGCTGCACTGCTCTCTAAAGCACTGGTTTTTCATCAAGTGGAGAAATCTGTTGCTCCTGTGCCACAGTCAAACAAAACAAGTCCAGGTTTCATTTCAGCTGAAGTCTCTCTTAACTGCTCTTTGTGTAACTAATTCAGGCAAATGGTTTGCTTGGTAAAGCAGCTTCAGGGATGAAGTTTTATTTTACTGATGACTAGAGGTTCTTCAAGCACCTGCCAGGAATCCAGCCCATTTCTTGCCCCTATAAAATGAAACTGCTCCAACACTGATCTTCAGGGACACTCCTGTGATGGGGAGGGCAAATGCACAGGCCACATGATCTTGTAATTACACTGTTAGTTGATGGCTCTAATTAAATCCCACTCTCCCAGGGCCTGTGTGTGTTTATAGACACATCTCTGCAAATGTGATGATCCTGCTCTTTTAGTATATTAATTACAATTGACTTCCAATCTCCAAAATCTGATTCAATCCCGGAGGAGAGCAACCCTGGGATCTGCCCAGCTGCCAGTCTCAATTCAGTTCTTCCTGACTGCAGTCCTGTTAACTGACCTAGAAACTGCTCTTTCTTGCAGTCCCATGAGCCACCCAACTCCACTCCCCACTGTCACTTTACCCTGAGCCTCCACCGTCCTCCTCCTCAGCTGTACTGCTCACACAGCCCCAAATCCAAGGATGTTCCCCTTGAATCCCAGTCCTGGCCCTGGGCAGAGCCCTTGGCAAGCAGCTGCTCCTGGGAGCAGGGAAAGGGTGAGAGCCCCAAGCAGTGTGTGCCAGAAACTTCTCTGCTCTTCCAGTGCTTCAGGCTTTGCCTGAGGCTTCCCTGCGGTGCCAGTGCTCCGGTAACCCCCTGGGCTGTGTGTGGTGGGTATTTAAATTAGAAATACAATTTAAAGTCAAACTAACTGAATGATGTGCAATGAGTACACAGCATTACCCGTGGTGTAACTACAACCTCCCTTAGAAAGGGGTTACTCAGCCCAAAGATTAAATTAATGAGGCACAAATTACTAAAAAGTTCTAAACCCCTGAAGACTTTGGTCTTTCTGCACCCAGTAACACAGCTTCAGCCCCACTGCCTCACCTTGGGTTTAGTTAAAGTGATAATAATCCATCCCTTCCTTCAGGTTCAGCATGTCCAGGTTTGCTTCAAACGCTCCACCTGTCAAATCCTGCAAGGGGAGAACAAGAGAATTAAATCAATCAGACAAATTCATTTCAGGTTGTAACAAGTTCGGGTAACTCAGTCCTTCAGACCACAGCAGAAAGTCCAATTTGCAGAACTAAACAAATAAACCAAGGCTCAGAAAATGTTTCCATTCAAAAAAATTAAGTGTCTGTTGAAAAGTTAGTGTTCAAATCAGTCTGGGGGGTATCAAACAACTCATCAACTCACTCCTGTGCTGCTCTGTAGCTGCTCAGCCCAGCTCTGCTCCTTTTGTCTCCTAATGCAGGCATTGGCAGAGAATGGGCCAACTTCGACAAAACAAGTGCTTTGGGTAGATTTTGAGCACTGATTAGCTTGTCTGATAAAACAAACCCTTCATCAGGCAACTGAAATACTCTGCAGAGCTAAAGGTGTTTCCTTTTGAGCCCCACTTGTGTTATCGGGACAGGAACCGGCGGAGGTTTGTTCCATGAGCAACCTCAGTGATGTCACTAAGAAAACATGGCAACTTCAGCATTTCTGAGCAGTTCTGCTGGGGTCTTCCTGCAGCCCTTAATCCTACGGAGCTTCAGGAATGCCACCTTAAAAAAAACCCAAAAACCTAATTAAAGCTGACAATACCAGAGGAGGTAGATAAAGTGATTGCTCGTGTTCTTGTGTTGGTCCAGAGCAGCAACAGTGAAGTTTAAACTATGTAGAACACCTCTGTGAGTGTGTTTAGGGTGGGAAGTTCCAACACTGAATCCAAATGAAACTGTGGAATTAAAGGAGGTGGAATGCTAGACTTGGTTAGAATAATTGGATTTTTTTTTTTAAAAAATCACTCTGGGATCTTTACATAAACATGAGTTTAGAAATGAAGGTTTGTCTCCCATGGAGGACTCTTCATCCAGCTTCCCCTGGACACACTGGGAGCATGCCAAAGACATTTAATGATTATCAGCATGCCAAACTGGTCCATCTGCAGAACTCACCACTCACATCAGCAGGGAATTCTCCTCAGAAATGGAGGTCTTGATGAGACCTTTAGCCTCCACTAATGATTCTATAAACCCAAGATTCCACAAGTTAGGACACAGGGTATGGAACAGTTGTGTTTAGCTTGCTGGAAAAACAACCTGCTCTACAGAGGGGGTAAAAAAAATATATATATAAAAGAGCCCAGATGCTAAAATGAAGTGGGAGAGTTAAACAGAAATCTTTCACTCCCAGAGCACAGGACTGAGGGCAGAACCAGGCAGGGCTGCACAATAACTGGTCTGACAGCAAATTTTCTGAAAACTTTATACAATCACACTACTTTAATTGCTGCAACAGAAAAATACAAATCCCTTTCATTTCCAGCCCTTGCAATCCAAGCCAAAACAGGGCACAATACAGCATTTTCTAAGCATTTTGCTTTTACCTCCAAGTGAGAGCAAACCCAGAGCCCTTGGGTGAAGTGGTTCTGCACTGGCTGCTCTGACCAGATACAGCCACACTTTTCTCCTCCTCAGCACAAACTTACACACCCACACAGCAGAATTCCAGCTCCAGCCCTTTGTGAAGCCACTGTAAAATGCAAACTGAGCAAAGATCAGGGGATTCCTGCCTCTTCCAGAAGGATTTGCACTGGTACCAAAGCCTGAAGAAATAAGTAAGCCAACACTGCTCCAAGGACGTGGCCAACAGAGTCACTTCTTGTAAACAACCCACTTAATAGACACATCTAATCTCCAAAATCACCCTTTTAGAGCCACACAGAAACATGCAGGTTTTGTCTGTATCAAAATGAAAAATAATCCCCTACCAAGAACAGCAAAATAAAAGCCAGTAAAGCCCCTTAAAGGACGCTTTCTTCAGAAGAGGAGTGGGGATAATCTTGGGTTGGTAAAGAATAAGCAAGCAGAAAATGCTCAGTGGCCATGAGTGGAAAAATAGACTGAAATCCCAACTGAAGTCATGGAGCAGAGTTTTCAGACAAGATGTTGTATAATAGTCTCATTGTAAGGGCTTCCCAGATTAAATGTGCTTTAGAACAGGTTGCACAGATGTTTTGTCTGGGGACTTCCACCCACAATCGTACGTAGTATGAAAAATTAAATTAGTTGTAATATTACTTGCTGATCCAAGAGTTTTATCAACCAAGAGTACATGATAATGCCCTGAGGCACTTTCAGTTTGGCTTTACAACCCATAGTTATGATCTCAGAGTTGATGGTGAGGGTGGGAGTGCCAAGTTAAAAGCAGGCTGTACCAGAGGAGATGAGATTCAGCTAATCCATCTCTGAACAGATCCAGGACAGTGTTAAACTGGCAGTGTTTGTGTGTAGCTGCAGGTTTTAGTTACTGTCAGAGGGGTTTTGATTAGTGTTTGCAACTGGAATGCATTTGCTGTTTTGCCTTAAAGCTTCTGTGTTATCCCATACACTGTGTTACAACAGCAAAAGAACTGCTGCTTGTCATCTTCTAGGTATGTTGTTAGGTCAGTTAAACCAACTGAAATAAGTTGCCACAGTCAGGCACAGAAGATGCTTCAGAACTGGCAGTGCCAAACAAAAAGGCTTTTAAGGTCTGATTTAAAAAACAAAGCCTTTGCCATACATGGGGCTGCAAAATATCAGGACTAAAGGAGAGCAGGTGGCTGAGTGCATATGGTCATTTGTGTTTATAATGGTGTAGGGCAAGGAAGTACAACAGATCCAAGCTCATTTACAGAAGCTGTACCTTTCCTTACTCTTAATTCTACCCAATACTGCTGGTTTAAATCCCTGAAATACCCTGCACAATCAATCTGATAAAAAAAGGCCATTTTGCTTAGCAAAAGCTTCTGGGAAAAGCCACTTTCAGCAAACAGAACCTCATTTTCCCAAGGAGCAAATCCTGCTGCTGCAGGAGGGTAACACTCACCAGCTTCACACAGATGATGAAAGGTGGAACTGCATCTCTGAAGTGACACACAGGGACCTTTGGTTTTGGCCTCTCCTGCAGGAAAAGGCAGCAGAGAGACACACAGGTGACTTGGTTTTAGGAGCTGCTAAACTCTAAGAGGGGAAAAGATTATTTTGAGCCCTGAGCAGTGCAGCTGGTCCCACCCTCACTCCTTTGACTGGCATTTCAGTGTCCCTTATTCCTGTGCCATCACCTTTCAGTGCAACTGTGTTTCTCTGAGTGAAGTTACACATCACACAGATCAGAATTTGGAGCTTTGTGCTGCTGAAAGGAGCAGGTCTCTCCTCCACTGCTTCTTCCTTACCTTCAAATTCTACTTTCAGCCCATCCCCAAACAATTTTCTCTTGGATCTCATTGCAAGGTATGCAGCTTCAATAGCCTAACCCATAAAAAATATGTTCCTTCTCTTTTTGGTTAATTTTTTGCCACTTTAATGAGCTTCATCAGCTCCTGTGCCATCAGAGAGCATCAGAGCAGGCACAAGAGCAGAGACAGAGGAAGATCTTTCCCTCCCAGTGGAAGATGTTAAATGGCTTGTGCCCAACTGGGACTTCACCATGGACCCCAGCTGCAGGATTTCCTAAGGATTCACAACAGGTTGCAGCACAACCTTCTTTATGACCAATCTGAGAGGATGGATACATCTTAGGAAGACAAATGCCCAGGATCTGTATCAATCACACTGACACTGGTAGGCAGGGAGTCCTTAGTATTGCAGGTCAAAATCCTGAACCCAATTTCTTTGATGCAGCTCAGAGCACTCCCTGACTTCCCAGTGCAGACCCTTGACTGGACAGCTGCTCCAGGCTAAGCAAAAGCTGTACCTGAGGAGGGCCCCTCCTGCCCCTCCACCCCTCCCTCAGTCCTACTCCCATCACACATAAGGATCTTGCAACCTCAGGGTAATTTGATTCACAAGATAACTTGCTCAAAAACTTTTTATTTGTGAGGGTTCCTTTCCCTTTTATCCACTATAAACCAAATTCTACTCTCATTTAAAAGAAAAACCTGTCAGTGAACGCAGTTTTACCCATCCTCAGAATCCGTTCAGAGTGTGGATTTTTGTCTTTCTAAACTGACTTCAGTGGGTGTGAGGCCCATTGTTGTGGCTCCAGTTTGGACTCCAGTGTCAATCCCCAGCCCTCAGTCTTCTCTCACAGCCTCCTTACCCAAATGAGTTTGTATAGAGCATTTAAAATCAGTTAAATACTCCTTCATCACTTTCCTCAGGTCACAGGAAGGAACACAAGAGTAGTTATAACTCACCTCAGATTCCTCGTAAGTGTAGAATCCTTTCGATATTTTCTTCTCATCAACATCACAAAATGCAATTACCTGGAACACAGGAACAGAGCATTTCAGCAGCAGGATTTCACCTGTAAGGAATGCTGCTGGCATGGGATGGACACAGGGATAGGGCAACACACCCTGGGCCTCCTGCAGAGCTTAAACATTTATTAAATCCTTTCTGGGTGTACCTTGAGGAGCTGGGCAAACTCTGCAGTTGTTTATGAGCACATTCTGTCTTCAGGAGCACGAGGACAGGTGATCAAAGCCACTGACTGTGTAAGAGAACATCTGTGAGATCACCAACCTCATCCTCAGTGACATGCTGAGAAAACTAAAACCAGAGACCAGTCTCCACATTTTGGCACTCCCACTAAACACCCAATATAATACAAACCTTCTTTTATGTAATAAAACAGAACAGAATGTACCACCAGACACCCAGGGGGTGCTGCACCACTGCTTTGGGTGCTCTGGCAATGCCAACCTCAATTTTAGGGCATAACGCACCGAGTTTGGGAATTCCTATGGTTATGGACTCGTATTTTTCATCAGATTTGGTGTTTAAACACATATAATTACTGCTACATTTTGGTTATTCTTACTGGAATTATGGAAGCATTATTTGCAGCCTGAGGTGCCAGATATTTCAGATGGCGTTTTATTTGCATTCCTCATAAATATGCAGGCAGAACAAATGCCTGCCATCCAAAATACACAGTGGCCTTATTTTTGAGCCATTAGGTTGCCAGGAACATTTTGGAAGACTTTTTAAAATAAACATAGCTGTGTTTTCCTCTGCCTCCCATTGGGTCTGTTCAGATGATCTACACGGAGCTCTTATGCTGAAGCAGAACAGTTGAGATAGCTGAGGTCTTACAGAAATCAATTATTCTGGTGAAAGCTGGACAGCAGCTTTCGTATCTTTTTAATTGCTCCATTAAAAATTGATTAACAACACTTACTGCTGAGAAAATTTGAAAAGCCAAACAGCTGTTTATTAATTTATTAAGTTAGAGAAGGGTGCAAAAGCCTGGCCTGTTTGCCGTGTCCAAAATCTCTCTCACACATTTTCTTCCTGTGATTAAGATGGTTTTCTTTTACCTAAAGTGACCTCATTCTGTTTGTGCAGAGGGAAACACTGGGGTTTTTTGATACCATAATATCACTTCCTTCATTAAACATCAGTGGAAGAGAATGCAAACAAAAGTATCAAGGCATTACAAACAGGGCTGCAAACCACCACTGTATCTGGAAAATGAGCTGATAAACTGGAGGAGGTGGGCAGGGATAGTCCCTGGAACCACCTAGAGGGAGACATTCAGACCTGGAAAATGGGCTGCTTGAAAACAGGCATAAAAGATAAATAAAAATCAGAACATTAAGGAAAGGAAATGTTAAATGTTTATGGTGGGGCTTTGTGACCAAAGGAATCCCATCACAGGCCAGCAGATCCAGACTTGTGCTCTGGATGATCCTGGTGCAGGGATTGCACTGAGGGCACTTCACACCCCTGTTTCAGGCATTATAATGGAAATAAAAAGAGAAGAGGGAATTGAGGGCAAAACTAGGAGATGACTGGACCCTGTCCCAGGTGTTTGTGGCTGGTGCAGCTGCGTCAGCAACACACACAGGCAGCTCCTTCAAGCACAGCCTAAGAACCAGGGGCACGTTTTTTCCCCTCTTAACCACAAATTAACGCACTTCCCATCCCTGGCCCTGTTTCCATGCCCACTGTAATGCTTTACTGGAGTTGAAAAATCAGATGGTGTGACCTGAGCACAGTAAACTACATCCCAAGTTTTCCTTACCCATCTTATTTACATGTGTCCATACACACACGGATGTAAACGTGTGTGTCCACGAAGGGAAGCAAGTAGAGGCCACTAGAAAGGGATTCCTTAGCTGTTTTCTCTTCATTCTGTGTTAAGCACCTTTAAAATTCTCCAATATTCTGCAAATCTCACTTTCATCACTAATGTTTCACTGTCCTAGAAGCTGTGATCATAATAAAATTTAGCAGGGTTTGCCTTCACTGACAACCCAGCAGAGCTCTAGGAATGAACACTGCCCAATACATTGACTTATCTTCCAATAATTGAAGCTGTTTTTGCAGCTGCTTATGCTCCTATAGAAAACCAAAATGAAACACCAAAACTCATAAGGTAAAGTGAGATTCTATCTGCACTGCCAGTAACTGGGAACTCAGCTGTAAGATCCGTGCTGGAGTGTCACAGTGTTCAGTGTGTTACAGCAGTTAACAGAAACCCTGCCTGGTGCTTGGACTTCTTCTCTACATGAATTAATTTCTTCCCAATAGCCAATCTAAATCCACTCTCTGCCAGATTAAAACCATTTCCCCTTACCCTGTCACTACATGCCCTTGGAAATACTCTCTCTCCAAAGACAGTTCTTGTATCACTAAATGGCCAATAATCATAATCCTTCCTCTCACCCTGGGCCTTTTCCATCCTGACTCCCCACCCCTCAGAACATCCCACACACAAAACTGGGAAGGGCAGCTCCAAGAAAACAGTAAGTCAGGTGAGTCTGTGACAAATTTCTCTTGGAAAATGGAAACAACACGAACCCTTTTCTGAGTTACCACTGAGCTCACTCCCCCAATAATTCTCAATGGACTCAGCCAGCTTAAAATCTGATATTTACAGTAGTGCAAAACAGGTCAGACTTGAATGGGCAATTTTTCTGCCAGGCAGCTCACCATGTGGGTGGCCAAAATCTAAGTCAACTGTTTTTCTGACACACACTATTTATTTTCCAATTAAAGCAAAGCCATGTCTGGAGTCTAAATACAGGACTTAGGCACAGTTGTTTATCCTATAAGGAGAACTCAGGGCATCAGGCTTATGTGAGTTATTTACTTTATACTCTATCAGGATAAACCCAGAGTTACCTATTTATTTCCCTGCATTAATGGGCTTTTTTCTTGTAGCTTTTATGATGACCATCTATCCATACATGAACTCCTGTCTCCCTGGGAGGAACCTATGAATTATAAAGCCATAAAACAGTCTCAATTTGCTGTTTTTCTTCCCTCTTTTCAGCAAAATGAAATTTGGCAATGCCTCTGACAGTGGGGCACCATTTAAGCTTACAGAGTCCTCCTATCACAGTTTTAGCAAAATACATAAATTATTACGTATTTTTGTTTTGAACATCACTTGTATGAAAATCTGTACAATTCCAGAACAAAGGAAAAAGACTGCTAATTCAGCTTAAAACTGGAGGACACGGCTGGGTATCTGTTATAGACAAGTTATGGAATTACTGTAATTTGTATAAATATGGATTGCAACATCCACTAACAGTGGTGTAAGGGAAAAAGGAGACACAGTTTTCTCCCTCATAGAGAAAGTTTACATAGCTCCACAGATAAAGATATTTACTCAAAAACAATCTCTGCTGGGGGAAGACACGTTTGAGGAAGATAAAAGCCCTTCTCTGGCTGGATCTGCCTCATAAACACAGAGGGACACCCAGGCTGGGCCATCAGACCTCCCTGGGGAAAAGCAGATTAATGGGCAGCAGATTGATCCTCCTCCAAATGTACAACCAAGGAAGTCCAGAAGGACCAGGAATGTCACTAGGAATGACAGCAGAGTGGGTTTGGGGTGTGACTACCTGCCTGTTTGAGCTCTGCTGTGACTCACAACAATTAATTGTTTGTTTCCTAAGTGACTTGTTTTACTGCAGGGAATATTTCCTCACACTTCCCATTCCACTCAGATTTCCTAATGGAAAAATTGAAAGATTTCATCTGCTCAATGATGTCCTTTTATGGTAAATGATCTTCAGAGGATTTTACTCCCTCACCTGTGGTTTGCTGTAGGTCTGTAACCATCACTTACAGGAAACAAGAAAACAGAATTATAGCACATTCTCAAGGTCTGCTTGAGCTGAAAGGATCCCAGAGGCAAGTTTTACATGGGAGAGTGAATAACTGAGTAGAGCATGGTAGAAAAACTGGAAAACCCTTTCAATAAATGGTCACCTGTTCACTGCCTCCTGTCCCTCCTCACTTCTCATAAAAGCCACCTTCAAAGAGACAACCTGTGAACTCTCCAAAATCCCACAGGAGCAGATCTTCCCTTCTCCTTTCTCTCCATAATATCTCACACAATCCTCCATCTGTTTTAAACTTCTAGTGACCCTGTTAATTCTCCTATTTATAATTCTTCCATTCCAGCTTGCAGAAAGCCTGGGAAGCACGTTAATATACATCTCTGCAAAAGGGAAATCAATTCTGGCCATTCATGTCAAAACAAAGTAACTGAAAAGCATTACAATGCAAGTTTAAATAGATACAGCTAATGGCAAACAGAACAAGAGACAGGCAGAGGCATAAACATCTCCTGGTGTGCCACAAACAGAAACCAGCAAAGAACTCACAGCTGAGTGATTTGCTGTATCAGGAGCTGCTTTTATTTCACCTCTTCAGCACTGCAGCAGGACAGAAGTCGTGGGTATCTTTAAATCCCAAGCATGCATTTCATTACTCCATTTAGACACTATTCCTTTGAGGAGAGCAGCAGCTTCCCCCTCTGCACATGATTCATAGCAAAGTCACTCAGGAGAATTTTAGTATCAGAACCCAGCATGCAAAATAAGCTGCTGACCACTGGAGACACAGAATGTCCCTTCTTCCATTCAACATACACCTGCATTTATAGTGAGGGATCTTGTTGCCAGTGCCTCATCCCTCTAGAGCAGGATCCTCCTACCTGACTTATGCCAGCAACGTTACAGGTGTGAAACCTCTGTGCTGGCAAAACAGAGGCTGCCAAAAAGCACATCTTGTCGAGTGGAAGGAGCAGGGAGTTCTCCTGGCCATATGTCACCATGAGCTATTTACTCTAGTCCAAAATGAAGCCTGTATTTTACCTCACATTATTTTAAGATGCTTTATACCCGGATTTAACTGAATCTTTCCCATTTCATCTCTGTCTCTCCCCTGTTCTGGAGGCTTTTAACTCACCTTCACGTTGCCATTCTACTTCTCACTCCACAGTCAAGGTGGGTGTGACATTCTTCTGTGTTTCTTTTCTTTTACACGTCCCCACTCCACTCTCCTGCTGCCATTCGTGTACTTTTAGGGTGGTTAAAATGCTACAAAACTTAGACATTCCTTGGTGCTGTGGAGGATCACACTGAATCACATGGTTTGGTGATGCTGCTCTTGGAAAAAGGTGAAGAGAAACCAAGGGATGATTTTAAGTGGTCGCTGAACCAGGAAAAAGGACCTTAAAAGCACTTTCTGGAGCTTTTGAGTTTGCCACCAGCAGACAGTGTTGTCATAGAGAACCTTCAGGGCCTGGCTGTGTAAAGCACTGTTTCCAGGCCACTAATTAGCTGGTGCTTATTTCATCCTTTCCCCTGCTTTTTTTTCTGTGAGCCATTTGAGCCCTATTTTCAGCCCTCGGAAATGACACAAAATGTTACTGCTGAAGTTCCCCTTTTAGCTGAAGTCTGATGGAGAATAAAAGAGCAGACAAGACAGCTCAGAAACCCTCCAGGCACATGTAGCATCCCAAAAAACATTTGGTTTCCATCTTCAGCTGCAAATTATAGACACGACGGATGTGTTTTAAACAAAAAAAAGGTCTGTTTGACTTCATTCTTGCAGAAATGCTAATACTGAACCACTGTCAGTGGCGTGAATCAAGAAGGGAACAGCCAGGAAGCAGAATTTCCCTAAGAATACTGAGATCATGGTAATTAATTCATAAAAAATCCCTACCAGTGGAATAACTTTTTTCGTGTGTTGCTGTTTAGCAAAAATACTGAGCCTTGGATTTTTGCCTGAGCGCTTTGGAGACAAAGCATCATTTTAATATTCACCATACAGATGGCTGAAGGAAAAGAGAGAATTGCTGAGGTGTCCTTTTGTCTTTTAACAGAACCATAATTCAAATTCACACTGTTTTCCAAACAGACTAAAGCAATAATTTGTTACTGAGTACGAACATACCCAGACCGCTGCTTCCTGGAATGGCCGAAATTTTGTTTTCTAAGAAACAATGCTGTCTGGCATGAAACAGAGCTCTGCTTTTCAAACATCCCACAAAGACCTAGTCAGCACAAGAAATGCAATTGCTTTGTTTATCAGCTTCTAAAAATACTAGAAACATTCCTTTTTTTGAAAAAGATGGTGGTTTTTTTTTTTTTTACACACCCTAAGCTTGACAGTTCAAACTAATTAATCCCCTTCCTGAAGATTTAGTAGAGTTTAGGTTTGAGGGTTTTTTTTTCAGAATTACCAAGTGACACAAGCTGTATGTAATAGGCTTTTTTAGGGGGGGGGCATTATCTATCCTTGGAGTATGTGTCCCAAATTTTCTACAGGTGCTTAGTGCCAATTGAGAAAAATACCCTGCTGTGACTCCACAGTCCAACCAAAGTCAGGTTCAGGACATCTAATGAAATCCTGAATCCCAATAAAAGGATGCACCAACAATCAGAGCACAGGTGACACTGTCAAGAGCCTAAACTGACTTTATTCATAAAACCAAATAACATTAAGTTTAGACAGGTAAATTAAATAAATTTAGTTAAACTTTACAGCTAATTTTGGCAATTTTACCTGCATTTCAAAGGGTGCTGGACCTTTTAAGATGACACTGTTTTACATAGTGGACCTTCAAGAGGAGAAAATGGTAATTGTATGGATTAAATAAATCATATTTTGTGCCCTAAGGGGCTTGGGAATCGTGTTTTAAAGGTGTCTATTTTACATAATTGATGAATTCATATCCCAGGCCCTCCATTTACAAGACAACATGAGATCCTACTTGTAGATTCAAAGTGATACTGAATCTCCAGCATTCTCATAATTAACAGAATATATGAAAGCTTAAATCTTGTTAAGGTGGTCTTGAAAGGGTGAGACAGGAAAAGTATTTTATTGTTTTTGGGGCTGGAAAGGATGAAGCAACAACTATTTACAACCTTTGTTCATATGGGATTTTAGAGTCTTTGGCAAGAGTTGCAGATTAGTCACAAAATACCTGAAGGATTTTTGAGGGAAAGTAGAACATGGAGTTTCTCTAACGACCTTTTTACTGTTATTAATTTAGAATAAAATTAAAACTGCCACCAATTACCTACTGCAAATTATATGATTTTATTTCCTGAAACTCCAGCAGCATAATCCTTTGATTAGCTCTTGGAGAAGTGAGCTGTTTTCACAACTTACAGCCCTTTGCCAGTGACTCACACGAAACATGAGGATATCATTTAAGTGTCAGTTCTGACTGAGCTGCATAGACTTGGGATCTCACTTTTTGGAAAAGCCATGAATTTGCAATGGCAATCACAATGAGCCTGAACAGACACATAAAAATAGTGCTTTAATCCCTACAGGGAACAATAATTTAATCAGAAATTAGCCTCTGCTCTCACTTAGGATGACACAAGTCCTGTTCTGAAGCTATTTATGTCTGCTGGTTATTGAGAAAAACTCTTAATACTTCAGATAACACAGACTCAGGGGGTGAAGTCTGATTACTCTGCATAAGGCATAAAGGATCGCTGTGCCTGCATTTGAGCAGGAGTTTTCTGCAGTGCATGTGCAAAATGAGTCACACTTGGCACATGCAACTGCATCTGGCACGTACTAAACGTGTCTGGTGCAGCATCCAGTAACTCATGGGTTAATGCTCAGTGCAATATTTCGATATCAACCCAAACCATTCTGGAATATGTGCAGTTGTAACCTCGACAGAAGCAAAACAGCATCAGGGTCCAGAGCTCTGCCAAAGCAAACGTTATGGAAAGGTCAGCTGGAAGGAACGCTGGGATGCAGCTAATTGGAACCACGCTGCCCGTGCTGGTGTGCAGGGAGTGGAGGTTATTCCCTCCTGGAGGAGAGCTGAGCTTGGGTTCTTTGGCAGGAAAGTGGCAAAAACCCCAACAATATTATTTTTCTCTTGCCCTTTTTATTGTCTCTGCTGTGACATCCTCGAGTGTTTGTGTGATGTGAAGTCCTGAACGGGTCACCTACAGATGTAACTCAAACACAGTTCCAAATCTCAGCATCCATCTCCATTTTGGCCTGGTACAAAAAGGGCCAGGAAACAAAACAAAACCCCAACACCCAAGGTGGTGAAACACTGCTACAAAGCCAACATGGTCTATTTTTACTGTAACATCTCCAAAATCTACTAGACCAGCTGCCATCTCTTCCCTTGCAGCTTATTTTCTAATTCTCCTAATTTTGCAGACTGAGAAGTGCAATTGTTTGTTGCTGGTCAGTCAGTGGAATTCAAAGTGCTCAGCAAAACACTAACAAAAGAGAACATTTTCATCAACCCCCCAAAATCACACTGCACTGCATGACCAAGGTAACACATTAAATGGAGAGATCTGCCCTCTTTGCATGAAGCAACTGACTGGGGACACACAGCATTTAATCTCATTTCTTCCTACACTTCAGCCCCTGCCATGTGATGGCAACAACTGAGGGATGGCTTTGGAATGGCATTGGAATATCAAGCAGCAAATTCAGGTCAATTTTTTGCTTTGCACATCGACTGTCTGAGTGTCTCCCGTGTCTATTCAGTAATTTTAACTATGTGTATACAAATGTCTTCTATTTCTTTTTTCAGATGTGTGTGGTCTCAGGGCCACCACATTAATCAGGTTTATATATATATATTTGTCATTTTGTCTTCCCATCCATATTCTTACAAAAAGAAAAACACATCCAGCCATAAAATTAATGTTCTGTGGCTCTTTATAAGAAACAGCTATTTGACATTAGCCCTACAGCCTTTATCTAACCAAAAGTTATTGCACACTAGAAAATGCTATAAAAATAAGGTATTTAGAGTCTCAGACAAATCTGTCCTGAGAAATGTCTGCCATTGCCAAATGTAAGCAACCTCCACATTTTCAACTGACTGTAAATTGGACAGTCATGTGCAACAGTTTCCACTTGCCTTGTTCACCCCACTCCTCACTCCCTATTTTTGGCAATCCCTCTTTCCAAAGGGACTCACAGCACAACTGACCAGACTGATCAACATCCCACAGGGACCTGTCCAGCATCCACGTTGGAAGTGGGAAACATGCATGAATGATCCTGGACGAGGCAGTTTAGCATCACACCATCCAAATAGAGAGTTACCCCGTATAGCTGTGTCTGGTCTGTACAAGCCAGTGCTCAGGGTGAGCTGAGTATCTCACCTCCTGCACTCAGTTACCAGCATGCTGCTCTCCATATACACACCATAAGCCCTGAATAAAGTCACATGGCATTTGAAAACATCCTCTGGAATACTGAGAGTTGCCCCAATTTATATTAATCATCGACTAGTACTTTTGTGGACAAAACATCTGATGAGAAATTTGCTTCGTTACGTGAGAAGCGGCACAGGAAGGAGAAGTGGGTTTGTACATTTTTTACCCTCTTATTAGCTCACCTTTTTCCTATTAGCTGGTGACAAACTTCTGTAGAGCTTCTTGCCTTGCTTGCCAGCATTCCAAATGGTGAATGATGTCCAGGAGCTCAGGACTCTGTCCTCAAGGAATCTGACTCGGTGGTTCCAGATGGTTCCCCTGGAGAGCCAGAAAAAAGTGGATTTTGACCTGTGAAACTTATATATTATTACCCTATATGCATAACCTCCCCTACATGTAAACCTGACCAAAGTGATTCCCACAATACATAAAAAATCACACCAAAACGTTATTTATTATTACTGATTTAATTGTAAAAGTTCCAAAGTATTATTCTGCAGTGACACAAACGTGACTGTGCCTTTATTTGAGGACGACTTTCATAAGAAACTGCATTTCCAGGAACAAAGAGCAGTGGAAATTTTTTATTTTTCTTTTTTTGGATGACGGGGTATGGCTCATAAAACTTCTTAAAACGTGCTTTAGCGGAAAAAAAAAAAAAGGCAAGCTGGCAGATGTCTGTGTCCAATTACACCTTCATGTCTTCATCTTTGGGATAAGTTCCACAGGATAATTTAAGCCAAGTGGTTGAGGTAAACAACTGTGACAGTAATACCAAATGATGAACCACATGGCTCTGGGACAGCCAACAGCTTTAAACACTGAAGGCCCACTGAGAGCTTCAACAAGTTCAAGGCAGGTTCTCAAAGAGAAGACAACGTCAAGGAAAGCAGTTTGTTTTCCTCCCAGCTGGCAAATTCCCTTTGACAACTACAGCATTTTCCGTGTGTGTGTGTGTGTGCTCCACCCTATAAAGTAACATTTAAGGCTGCATCATTTACAGTGGATTAAAGGAAACTGCCTGCTGTTAAAAACATCTGCTTTCTGTCCAGGGTTCATTTAATATTCATTAACTAATAACACATCTCAGACTTAACAAACACTTTTCTTGACAGAATACACTGATTTCCTCAATTTATGGCTTGACAAATGAATGTTCCTAACCTTCATCTCCTCAACAAGGCACCTTGAGTTGAAACTTTCTTTCACAGGAAATTCTGATGAACACCTCATTGTGCCTCCTTTCTAAAGGCAATCCTTCAAATGGGTTTTTCCATTCACTTATTTCCATCATTCCACCAGAGCCCCAAGCCATGGTTTGAAAACCCTCATCATACTCAGGCAAATGGGCTTGTTCCTGAGATCCAGCACTTCACTTCAGCAAAGCCAAATCCTGCTTTGCACTTCATCACCAGCCCTGGTGTGGTGACTTGGAAAGGACTTCATGCACAAATAAATGGACCCAAGCACAACAGCCACTCCACATAAAACCTCCCCCTGTTTGGAGGATGCCGATTGTGCACCAGCATTTCAACTAATGGAGGGAAAAAAATTCTTGCATTTGATCACAAATCTCTTCTAATGCAACCACAAACTGCATTCCTGCTTGAACTGCTGCTGGCATCCTTTGACACTTGCCTTTTTCCATGTTCATTAGAGCATAATATATTCCCAGAAGGAAAGTTAAAGGAACAAAATATGAAGGTCAAGTATTTTTCCAGGATCGCTTTACTAGAGATTTTAGAGCTTCTGCTCGCTTCTAAGAGGGAAGATTATTGCTTTGCACGTAAATGGAAAAGTTCTAAAAGTGATTTTCCTTTGAAATGTGACTTCAGAAGGGTAACACTGTATTACATTCCAGGGGTATTTCAGAACCTGTTCTGTTGGCTTGAGTGACACAGACAAGTTTCTTTTCCACAAGAGTTTGCAACATTAAGAAAGCAAAATTCAAAACCAGGCAACCTTACAAGGCATAAATAGAATTTTCAACCAATTTCTAGTTGCAGTGCAAACACTGCAATCCACCTCCAGGCACATAGAAAATGTTTCTAATTGGCATGGAGATCCCAGCACAGCAGTATTGGCTCTTCCAGACAGTATTTGCTGTCCAGGTGATGGGAGTCTCTGTGCCACAAAAGTCCCTACACACATAGAACTCAAATCTCACTGCTGATAGAAGATTTCAGACTGAAGCAGATTTACTGGCCCCATCTTATCTATGAATGTTATTTTGAGAAGTGCAAGTGGTGAAAAGTATGTAAGGAAACTGCACTCAGAAATAAAAGGACATAAAACTTACCGAACTCCAAATTAACTGGAGCGTTGTTCAAACGTAAGAATACTGTCACACAGCTTCATTCAAGCACCAATAAACAGCTTCCTTAAACACCTATTTTGGGGTGTGAAAATGAAACCAATGTGCCCAGCAGTCATGAGTTTTTGCTTGCATCACTGTGAGGCATTCTGATGACAAAGCTCACAGAAAAGAACTCACAACTCACCTGTATTGTGTGTACTCTTCTCCATTGAAAAAACCAAATTATAGTGAACATTTCGCAGCCTAGACTTAACCCTGAAATATATTTAACAGTGCAAGCAGAGACAAATACAGGACTGGGGGGAGAATTTGTGACTGAACTTTAGAGTGACTCTCAACCTTTGTTTTCACCATCTCACACGTTGAAGCAAGAGATGCTCAGGGGGTGTCAAGGGAGAGTTTCGGTTCCCCCACCCCCCCCGCTTTACGGTTCACCTAATTTGCCACATTTTTTGATGTTTCCAGAACAGATAACTGGGATTCCTGCCTGGAGGGATAAGGGAATGCCATTTTCCCATCCTTTACGAGCCAGTGCAGGTGCACCAGACAGGAGCTGCAGCAACGTGCAAAGGATGATTAAAGCAAACGCCTGAAACAATCCAGGAGTTGTACAAACCACTGCTGGGAGAGGATTCTCACAGCTATTTTCAGATTATGCATCATTACATATTCATAGCCACCAGCAACACCTAGGAGGTATTATTACTCCACATCACCCCAAATCAAGGCTGCTTTTCCTTCAGGAGCATTTCCAAGCCTGTACTCAGTTCACAAGATTCTCCTCGGCCAGAAGGTGGGATAAAATTCTCCTCACAGTTTGCTCCCATGTCCTAATACCCTACGTCCCTAATTCTTGAAATACCTTATTTTCCCCATTTCTTTCATTTTCTTGTTACATCTTTACAAAATAAATGTTAGAAGCATGCATTTATCCTCTTGGAAAGCCAGTCTTGAGACTTACATGATTTTCCTAAGCTCTCACTTGCCGTGGCCCCTCAGTACTCATCAGTTATGTTGTCTGGAAGGAAGAAGAGGAGCCAAATTTCTTCAGGAGTGAAATGAGGGTATTCATGCAGTGGGTGAGAATGACTATGCCGTGTGTTCCTCAGCCCCAAATAGTTATTACCAGACCATCCAACCAAGCAATGCAACAATGGAGCTCTGTTAGAATGTGTGGTGACCTCCTGACTGAATACAGGAGTCAAGAAACATCTGCTCCACTCCTATTTTGAAATGAAAGATAATGTGACAATAAAAAGCAATATGATTTAATGTCTGAGCTCAGTCAAACCTCACCGTATTGTTTGAGTGCCTTTCCCCTCCTTCCCCCAGTGAGGCTACATAAGTGAATCCACAGAGCAAGGACAGATGTACAAGTACTTGAGAAATGCAGAAATACAAGCCCCATGTCCCAAACAGTACTGGAATTTTAGGCACTGATTGCCATCCCCAGTAACACTATAGATCCATAAATCTGACCTTTCCTCTATACACTGGCCCCCACACTGCTCAGGTGGCACCAGGCAGGAAGAGGAGCTGCCCAAGCGAACAGTTCCTCTTCCAGTGGCTTTTTATTGATGGCAGGGTAAGAGAGTTCTGGATTATAGGTGAATCCCACCCGATCGATAAACCAGAGGCGGAAGAACAGAGAACTTTTCAATCACAGATTCCTTACAGCTACCCTTGAACACAGAATTCAAGGTCCTTACGATCCACAGGAAATTCAGAAATAAATCCCATTTGAACCTTGGCCATGCTGGTGAATAAACTGATATTTTTTTGTCGTTGTTGTTCTGCTGAACTTCATGTGAACTTATTAATTGCTGGACTATATCGTCCCACTGAGTTATTACATTTACACTGTTAATAGGTTCTATTAATGTCTGAGTTCATCCTCAGGTCACGGGTCATTAGCTGAGGCATGGTTTGCATTGTGGCCTATTTTTCATGAAAGGCTTATTAAGAAAGACAGAGACTATCAATGTTAATGGCATTTACTTTTCAAGAATCTAATGAGGTCATTAGTTTCCATGTTTAATTGAAGTGCCAAATGCAAGCATGGAAGATAAAAATGCAGTTGACCTCATCTTTATTTCAGCTGTACAGGAATATGTTACGCTATGCCTCTCTCCTGCCTATTTTTGGATGTGTCCGTTTTCGCAGGAAATGAAGGAGGCATTCCTGTGCTCATCCCTGATAGAGACCCAGAGCACCTCTGGAACAGCCAAATGTTTCAGACCAAGTGCCTGCTCTCCTTTGCTCAGATGACACTGGAAGCTTCCAATGCTTGAGACCAGATGGTTTCAATAGATTATGTAATTTTGGTTATTCCTGCAGACCAATATTATACTTGTTCTGAATACAGGGATGTGAAATTACTGAACCCTTGTAGGTGCACTTCACCTTTTCTGCCTGAAACAGAACCACCTGAATCTCAGACAGAAGGGACAAAACTCATTTTCTGCATGTATTAATTTTTTCTTGATTAAAAAAAAAAAAATTGTAAATTGCTACAAGGATTAGCAAAGTTCCCCAACCACCTGTCTGTGAGCAACGCTACCCGAAGACAAGTGCACTGTTTTATTGCTCACCTTGTTCCAAGCTGGCTTTCATCTCTCAGTGAGGTACACTGTTGTATACACAGTCCCTTTCTCTCCACTTCAGCAAGATAAAGATCTATGAGCTTTACAGTGTTTTTATTATACATCAAACTCTCTTACTGCAGCACTTCTCACTCCAAAGCCAGCTCTGATCTCACATCAGCGTAACGTGGCTGAGCAGCACCGAGCACACACAGCCCTGGGATACAAACCCCAACGTGAGGTGAAGTGATTCAGATCCAAGACGTACAAGGAGTGGGATTTTGTGTTGTAAATTCCTGGCTAAAGTTCCTCAAAACTTGTCTTGCTCATTCCCATCCAGTAGGTATCCATCTGGGATCGGAGATGAATGCCTGTATTTCTGCACGGTCCTAATGACATCTAAATATAGACACTGAACTTGGTGCAGATTCCTCAGGGCATTTAATAACACAGACTGATGCCCCCAGGGTAAGGGAGAATGCAAATAAGATTGTGTTTCCTGCTTCACAGATATTCTCAATTCCAGATATTTGTTCCAGAAGGATGCTAATCATAGGAAGTGACCTAAAAAACGTGTTTGCAATCATACATGCTAGAAAAAAAAAAAAAAAGAAGAACTAAATGTCACTTGCCAAGTAGTTTGACATATATTTTAGGAAGTCTGAAAAAGCAAAGTCAGGCTTTTTTTTCCCCCTGAACAGTTCTGAGAGACACCCACATAAACTGAAATCAGCCCATCACGAGTGACTGCTGTCTTTGCTGAAAAGATGGAATCATGCACCTTTGTATAAAACAAGTCCTGGTAACCAACTCTGGTTTATAAAACTGAAATTAGGCATAAAGTGTTAAAAGAAAAAAAAATTCAACTTTCCTACAAGTGTAATTTTGATCTCAGACAAGATCTTAATCTGGCTGGTGAGTTACTATTTCCAAATCCAGGTCTAGGCTAAGCCAAAATTCGAAGATGACACAGGCCAGTGGCAGAGAGCAAAAAACCACAGAAAACTGCTCAACAAAACACCTCCCCCCCCCAAAAAAAAAGGCTTCTAGAAAAGCCAGAACAGGCAAATTAAATAAGGTGGGGTGACCACAAGGCAAGTTAGGCAAGACCCAATTTAAATTATAAATTTAAACCTCTGTGACTGAGCCCATTAATCTCTTTTTGCTCAACACGCACCTCAGTCTTCAGACACAAACACTTGCCAAACCCTTCAGAGCTTGGACATGAAACGAGCCAGGACGAAGAGCTGTTGCACAACCTCGTGTTTGGAAGTTCACACCAAGCATCAGCACCAGCAGGACCAGCAGAAAGCCGAGGGGAAGAACGGCCTCCCCCGGTTTCTTAGAACGAGACGCGAACTTTGGAACGTCCCCGCCGCACATCTGAAACAGCTCCCAGCATTTCCACATTCCCCCCGCGTGCTGTAATCCGGGGGGCTTGTGCCACACAACCTCGTAGATCTGAATAAGCAACAGCTTGCAGTAAATTCCAAACAAATTAGTTTCCAAGAAGAGGATGCTTTCCCACAGACACAAGCAAAAAGGCTTCCAGGAGTTCCAGCGGCCCACGACGATGCGTGGTTGAAAAGCTGGCCACCAAGTGCCAGAATGATCCCACACTAAAAGAGGAGGGGGGAAAAAAAATCCCCTTAAAGACCAATAAAAGAGGAAAATAACTTACCTCACGCTCGTTTGTGAAATCCAAATAATGTGTTCTATTGGCTCGGAATGAGCTTTTCATGATTAAATTATTTTATAAGCATATATATGTGTTTATAAAGATCTACACTGATCATTATATCATGTGCTATTCATGCTTAGCATGTTATATTACTTACAGCAATACAATCATATAGTGATAGACAACCCAAATGCACACAGGAATGTTTAGTTTTACTACTCAGCCCTAACAAAGCCCCACAAATATGACTGAAAAGTGAGTTCCTATCATTAATCAGTAAGAAAAACAAGTTTACTTAATTACTACTGTGATCCTGGTGTGGGACTCCTGAAGAACAGTAAAACTCATGTAATTTTTTATTGATGTCAGTGCACAGGAGAAAGGAACGACTTTGTCTCAGTTTGCAGCACGCAGAGGAATCAGCAACTGGCAATTAAACATCTCCTTCAGGGGCTGAGCAGCCCTGGAAAGGCAGCAGGGAACTGCTTACAAGGAAGCACCTGAGATAATTACCCTAAACATCCTCAGGGATTTTTCAAACCTCATCATTTGATTTAGATGGTTTAGACCCTTTAAAATAGGAAAATAATACATGTAAACGCAGCACATTATCAGATTAAAGGTTTGGGTTTGTTGGGTTTTTTTTTCAAAAGGAGCTTTTCTTTGGTACTACAAGTTTCTGTTTACTTTTTAAAAATTGAGACAGTGATTCTGAAACTAAGCTTTACCATTATAAAAAAAATTATATTATATACATATTTACATTTTTATATTATGTTTCACATGGCAAAAACTATGAGAATGAAACCCTCACATATTAAAAATCCTAGTTAAAAACCCCAATAAAATTTCACCACTAGGGTATATTTTAAACACATTCTTGCCATCATGTTAAAAGTACTGAAGAAGTTATTGCTTCACTGCTTGCTTCACCCCTTGCTTCTGAACAGGGATTCATGAGATCAGATACAGAACCACACCAGGTATTCTTTATCCGCTGTGAGGGCAAGAAAATCTTTAAATCTTTGATTTTTAATTTTAGAGATGCTTTAGAGGAGCAGGGAGGTTGCTCAGGCAGGTTCTGAGATCTCACAGGATGGGTTGCAGAGCCTGAGTAACTGGACACTGGGAAAACAGCACTGCTGTAACGCAGCCCCCAAAATGCTCCCCTGCTCTTACAGCACCTATTGTGGAATTATTTCAGAAACAGCTGCAAGGACAAAACAACTTCTTAGAATATTTGCCAAATATTGAGGTGCTCCCAGCCCACTCCTGCCTCACCAAGTCACAGACACCAGTGCAGTGACAGCCTGCGGGCAGCAGGCTCTGCACCAAAGACCTCCATTCATAATTTCAATTCCAGCATTACAGGATCCAAAGCAATTTATAGCAAGAGCAAACAGAAAACTGACCTTCCACCATCAAAACTACCGACACATTATGCAATGCTTGCTTTTCAGCTTTCTTTAAACAAACAAACACACACACAACTGGGTAATTGTTTCGCCGTGCAGCGTCTGGAACACATTCAGCATCTTTGCTGCCCTATCAACCACAATAAAGCCAATTTCTCATTTCTCCCAAACCCCACGACTTACTCCAGGACGGAATGAGTCGCAGCCTGTGGGTGGTACCGGTAGAGCAGGAGGCAACGGTTCACTCGAAAGACTTCACCACCCTTCTGGAGGTGTTCATAAAAAAACAGCAGATCTTCTGGGACCCCCTGGAACAGAAGCAGTTATTTCACACCAGTCAGTGACCAGCGTTCAGTTACAGCTGAAGACGTTTTGTTCTCCTGCCGAGTGAATTTGGTTTAACGTCATTTTTATTCAGACACAACTTCTCTGTTGCCCAGAGAGGTTGTGGACTCCTCATTCCTGGAAATGTCCAAGGCCAGGTTGGAAGGGGCTTGGAGCAACCTGGGCTGGTGGAAGGTGTGGGAGGGGGTGGGAACAAGATGATCTTTAATGTCCCTTCCAACCCAAACCATTCTATGATATTATTTGTGTACATCTCAATGAACTTATCTAATGGGTCATGAAATAAACGTAGCTAAAGCTACTAAAGAACCAAGCAGTGCTAGATAAAAATGAAGTGCAGCTGACTGCAAGGACAGAGGTGGAAAAAATAGCATCATCTCATTTTGACAAAGGTACCAAGCTTGGTACAGGTTAATCCAAAATGAAAGAAATCCAGCACTGAACAGCTTGTGCAGCCTGAAATGCCACGTAACCAAATGGTTTATACTGAAAGGGATCAGTGACTTCCGAAGAGTGTTTTTATGTTGGACTAGAATTCCCCTTCTTTTCTTTGCTTGTCATACAAATACTGGTCTCTCCCTAGGAAAGGTGACTCAGGCCCCACAGTAACAGACATCAATAAAAACCTGAATAAAAGCAGCCTCAGAATGAAACAGCATCTGAAAACAAAACTACTTGTTTTTTGAAACTTCCTTCCATGGTACATTCTTTCTAATGGGACTGTACACAATCCTGATGAAACACTGCAAGATAAAAGCTCCTACAGTTGTGGATCTAGCAGGTTCCAGGAAATATTTAAGATTTCACAATCATTTGCAACATTTCCCACCTAAAAATCAGAAAACCTTCATGCCAGACATAGTGTCAGAAGGGCAATCACATGGCTCGTGGTATTCAGTTACATTTTGTGGCATACGAAAGCATAAACCCACCTTTAAAGCCCTATACAGAAGGCAAAAAAGTAGCATCTATTTATATTTTGCAGCGCTGCAACTTCTTGAAATACAGTTTTTCATGTTTAAATACAGATACTTCTTCCCTCCAACCCAGTGTTGAAAAGGTCACATGGTTTTATCAGACTAAAAAGCTCTGATATATAAAACCAGGTGGGTCAAATAAAATACTTCAGTGTAGAAACAACAAAAAGCTGAAAGATAATGTGAAGAAGTTAAGAAGGAAAGGAAGAGAAGGAGATGGAAATACATTTTTTTTCTGTAGACAGTATCACATACATGAGTAACCAGGGCATAAACCTCAACCTCAGTTTTAGACATTCTATTTCAACACAGAAAAATAACAGGAGCACAAGTTTTAACAAAAATAAATAAAAAAAAAAAAGTGAATTTTTTCTCCATTACCACAGGTTCTGAGCTTCTTCCACAATTAAGAAAATGAGATTCTCTAATTAAAGTGCTGGACACAAAATCCCTCTGTGGTTTTTTCTGGCCCTCCAGTTACAGGAGCAACAGAGTTGAGGGAGTGTTTCTCATACCCACCAGGCTGAGCAGTCGAGGGGGTGTGAGAGGGGAAGAGAAGTGAGACAAGAAAAATCTTTGAACCCTGTAAAACAACTCCAAAACACTCAGCTGAACATATGCATCTGGAGAGGAATCAGAATCAAATCAGGTTCTGGACTTGGCAGCTCCAGAGCTCGCTCTGTGACTGATGTAAGACCCCGAGTTGGGCCACACTCCCAGAATGAAATGGGCTCTGCTCTGCTCACCGAGGGCAGCTCAGCTGCAGCTATTGTTTGTCTTTGCAGATGTTTCTCTGGCTTCTGGTTTAGGACCTGTGATGCAGAAGAAAACTTTTAGAGAACTTCATACAGTTTATGCTTTATGTGCACCTACCCTGAAAGCCACGAAGGAAATCTGGGGGAAGCTGGGGTAGCTGACAGCAACCACAGTCATCAAGGGCACAAGAAACACATACAAATTAATTTTTTATTTTGTAGCCCTTCCTATATTTTTCTTATTCTGGACTCCAATGAGCCAGCAGCAAAGTTTAAACCTTTTCCTCTTTTCCAGTCACACACCAGACCGTGTCATCAGGGCACAGATTCTGCAGCACGTATCAGTTTGCTGCAGGACTCATATTTTGAGTCAGATCTCTGATTACATCACATACATATCAGCAATTCCTCTTCTTTTGGATCAGCATTTACATTATTCAAGACAACCGTTAATAGGAATATTTAAGAGTTACTGCAGAAGCAAAAGGATCCTTCAAAACGCTGTTTGGCTCCAAGTGTTCTTTTGCTTCCCTTTAACTGGCAGAAACACTCTGGAATAAAGTGCACTCAGTCCTAGGAAGGAGCAGGTGCCTTGTACTGCTCAGCAGTGGCCTCTCACATTACAAAGGAGCAGCACAGCCACGCATTTTTCAGGGGAGGAAAGATGTTGACTGTGTTACGGATCCTGCAGGGATGGGACTTCCCAAGGCTCTTGAGCGTGTAAGTTTGATGCAACACAAGAGTTTCTTCCCAGTTGAGATCTATTATTGGATCCAGATGGCATTTTAAACACCAGGAATCTTTGTCAAACAACACAACTTTCAAAGGAAAAGCTGTTTAACCACTAAAGGGATATTTTAATGTATTTTTTGAAAATTAATACCCATAGCTAAAACTATCAATTTACCAACCCAGCATTTCAGCAATAGGCTACCACATCAATAGCCTTCAGCACCAATAGATACAATTAAATTGCACAGTTTACATGTTACTGGACTACATACAGAATTTTCCACATCACAGGCAACATCCAACCCTACATCCTCTGCTGCACTCAGCGATAAACTGATTCCAGCTCCCAGTAAGCACAGCCTGCCCCTCCTCTGCTGTAACCAAAACGCACCAGCCACATGCAAAATCATTGTTTGCTTCAACATAAGACTACTTAACAGGTGGAGGGTTTGTGTTTACCCAGGATTTTGGGCAGGTATCCCTTGCTGTGCTGATGGTTGGCTGTATGGATGAGGGCACTGCTTTTTATACACCATGGGATGTCAAGCAGAACTTAACGAGGTAAAGGAACTCCTTGTTCAGGGATCAAACTGAATTATCTATAATCCTTCTCTTGTCATCTTCTCATCACTCACTGCTGTCACTCCTGGCAGATCACTGTCCATCAAGGAGTGCTGCAACTGCAGCCACCTCAACATATGCATTTTCCAAGGAGGTTCAAGCCTCCCACCACTACAAAAAACGATTCTGGTTACAATTCTTGCAGCTTCACCATCAGTAATGGTGAGGAGCACCAGCAGTAATGAACATCAGTAGTTTTTGGAGGACAGTGCAAGAGTGATTCTCTGCAATGCTGTAACTTGTAACTTCTCCAGCACTTCAGGCTGACAGGAGTCCTCTGTTTTGGTGTCTTGGACAGAACTCACCATTAGGTTGTACAGGCATAAACACAGTATGAGAGCTGCCTTTTACTGCTAAACCCAATACAGGAGAGTAATTCTGGGGCACAATCAATATGTCCCACCTTCTTCATCCACCTCTTTTCCCTCTATCCAGCTTCCTCTCAGTCTCCTTTGACATGGTACCCTTCCCTGCCCACTTCCAGTGGAGATTTAGCCTGTGCAGAACAGTCTGACCAGTGAAAATGGGAGATTTCAAGAACACACACGTTTATAACAAAGAGTGTGATGACAAACAAGACAAGAGAAGTAGATATATCCACACAGAATAAAAGCCTTCAGGTTTGGAAAAGCTCAGTCCTTCCTCTTGATCAGGAGCATCAAAGAAAACTGGGCTATAACATGGTACCCCTTTTGTAAACCAGTCAGCAACATCAGAGTAACTGTTGGACAGAATACACCAAATTGCTTTAATTCCTCAAAGGAGCTTAAAATTGGTGAACGGAAAGAATTAAATAGCTCTTAATAGCTTCTCTACAGGATTATCCAATATATTCTTAAGTCTCTCTTTCTGCAGATCTGTCACTCCGTTTTTTGGCTCCCATCCAGATCATGCCTTTACACCATTTTGCCTTGATTATAGGACCCAAAGCCTGTAACATTTACTTCATTGTTTGGAAATAACAGGTTAGAAGAAACTCCAAAAGGCTGCTTTCATCCAAATGCCTTGTCACTGAGAAATTCAGTTAAACAAAGATGATGGGGAAGTCAAATGGAAGGGAACTGGTAAATTCTAAATGATATTTAATAACAGACCAGCAGAAAATGTAATTAGACATGGGGTATGGGGTGAATTTTCAAATAGCTTATAAAGTATAATTAATCATTGGCTCCACAAATTTTCTTTCCTTTTTAGATCAAATATCTATTTCTGTTCAGCCTTAACTGTATCAAGCCCAAAACAGTAGTGCCTGTGTTTTATCCAGATTTTCCCCCAGAGCACCTTGATTGGTTATTTGACAGACCGACAATATTTTAATTCATGTTCCAAAAAAAACCATATTCCTACTTAGCCTTTTACCTCTCGGGCATTATTGCAACCACCTGACTTTCTGGAGGGAATGACATTTGTGTGCTCTGGCAGAGAAAAATGGAAAACTGCATTAGTTAGTGCCTAACAGAGTTACCCCAGAGCTTTCCAGCACGGCTGCTGCCTCCTGTGCACCCAAGGATATTTTGACACCTCCTCAATTTGTGTTTCTTCTGACCTTTTATCACAAAAATAGATCAAAACTGAGCCCCAGACACTTTGTTTGGAGCCACAGTTTGTATTCAGAAAGGTCTGTGGCTTATAATACACATTTCCATCTGGGGCTCATTAAGAATCATTTCCCCCCTGTTTACACTTCGAGATTAGTTCAGAACTTTAGGGCTGTCACTCCATTTTTAGTTCTCATACACTTGAAAAGGAAGGTTAAATGTAAGGGTGACACGAATTTGGGACCAAGTTGTGGTAAAACTCTAGAGAAAGAAACAAGTTTGGCATATGACAGTGGTGACGTCAAGAGTAACAGTGCCTGGAGAAAGCCAAAACTGTACAATTTTCCACGTTTCCACGGAATGGAGTCTGCAGGTTTAACAATGCTCATTTGCACAGCCCTTTTTTCTCACTGAAGTGCCCTGTTAAACATAGGAAACAATAACTTTGCTTCCCTAACAACAGACACCTCGTCCACCACTGCACGTGACTTGTGAGTTCCCCACTCTAACAGATGATACAGATTCAAAAGGTGCTTTTCACGCTCTACCAGACACTTTTGGACACAGCTATTACTTTTCAACAATGGTGCTGGTTATTAGAAAACACCAAAAAGTATAGGAGCAAACCCAACCATGCAGGTAACACCAAATGTCATGTGTGAGTTCTGAAGGGTTTAGTGAAGTTCCTGCTACTTCATTCAATAAGCACTGCACTCTTTATCCAAACTTGCTGGACAACGGGAAGATTATTTCCTTTCAGTTTCCTTAAAAAGTCACAAACATGGTTCACGTGACTCTCCTCCTAGCAGGGGATACTATTTAAAATGTTATTAATAGGCTTGTGACCACTTCCATTGTATTATCTCAGTCTCAACACACCACCAGAACTGGTTAAAATTCTCTACTTCTCAGTACTCCTGCTTTAATTATCATTTATCAGAGGTTGCACCTCTATCATTTTAGTTAATTAGTGCATAAAACAAACCTGTCAGGTTCTTAGAAACCATTTATGAAGATCTTATTTAGGATTGTGCTTGGACATTGTCACAGTGATTACCTAAAAGGACTACATTCCCAACAACTGCAGATCCTCACCAGAGGTAACTTTATTTTTAAAAAAAATGTAAATATTTTGAAAAAATCTGTTTCATTTAAAGCCTGGATGGCTGGAGAGATAAAGTACCTATCTACCTGGAATAAAAAAGGGTTGCACCATAGCCTATCTATTTGTATTTTATCAGTCCACCCATACTGTTACCCTAAACACCACGTCACAAGTTCTTTCATGGAAGAATTACCCTCCATTTGTTCCAAGCACTGAAATATGAAGAACAGGTGTTTGGATTTCATTTCAAATGAGAAATGCAGCTTTTTGGCGCTGAAACAGTTTAGCAAACGCAGAAGGCCCAAACGTGGAGCTCTGTTGCCCTGTTGCTGTGTTTACTTGCAGCAACATGACACTTGCAGGTCTCACCGTTAAATACCAACTCCAAAACGGAGATGGGAGTGATCAGAGTAATACAGATTGTGGGGCAGGTCAGAACATACACAGGGATGATTCTGAAGAGTCCTCAGTCTAGTTTACAACAGCTCCACTGATAACACAGAGAAAAATCTTCCTTTTGCTCCAAGGAATTCTTTTCAAATGAAAATGAACGAGTTGGAGCAATGCTAAACACTTTGCAACACTAAATACCGGAAGATTTAGGACTGGATGCTGTGTCCTCTAAACCCACAGAGGACAAAGGTTTGACTTCATTGCTCATGTCCCTTGCTTTGTTCAGATCCTTGTTCGCAGGGTGTTTTCTGGAGGTCCTCTGTATCAGCCAGAGTTTGAGCATGGACACGTTGGACACTTGACAAGGGGGACAAACAATATGTTTAACTTATCACTGGTAATTTTTAAAACTAGGAGGACATACCATGCATTGTGGCTGCAAAATCATCAGGATTAAGGTTGTCAGCCTATTACGGCTGAATAACCAGTGGCACAGTTCCTACACAATTACACAGGGAGAGCAAAACAGAAAAAACCCAACTCAAAAAAAAAAAAAACAAAACAAAGGGAACCCCCCCAAAACTGAAAGCAAAAAGCACAGAACAATAGTCTGTTTAACTTAACCTCTTGAACTTTATCATTAGGCTTGCTGTTCTATTGTTGCTCCTGCTTTAACTTGCTTGCTTTCTTTTTTGAGCTTACAAACAATGCTCAAGAAGTCAAACATTCTTCAGAGAGTGCAAATACAACGATAAGAAATAATAATAAAATAGAAATAAAGAGCATGGGTCAGTGAATGTAGATTGTATTCCCAGCTCCTCCACTCACCCACCCTGTAATTAAGGGCAAATCTTTTCACTGCTCTAGACAATTCTGTTATCTGTCTGCTGTCTCCTTAAATTATAATTTTTTTGGCAGCCCAAAGAATAATATTTGTATATCCTCATGCACATACACATATGTGTATTTCTGTGTGTATGTATACACACTATATGGCACTGAAGGGCTTCATTTAGAGGCTATAAAAATAACAATAATAATCATAATATGTTGCAGTTTAAATAACAAAATAGGAAATAGCCTTAGCAGATTTTTTTAGTGTAATAATAATGAAGGCTTCCCTCCAAAAAAAAAAAAATTCAGAACCACCCATTCTACCCTAAAACCTCACCAAAACCACTGGAAGTAAAACCTCTCAGGCCCAAACCACACAGAATGGATCCAAATGTACCTGAATTAGATCTATTTGCCAACATATTTCGGTACTACCAATGGACATGCATGGATTTTATTCCATAAACATGCTGATGAGCTTAAAGCAACTGAATTGAATTTATGCAGAAAAGAACACCCAATTTTCAGGGGAGGAACTTCTCAGGTAACAGTCATTTAATTTGTAACCTCTCAGTGCTGATCCTTGAGGAGAAGCTCCTTAACATCTTCCAAAGACAAGCACAAGAACTGAGATTGACAAATGGATATGAGACAGGTGGATAAATGAGATTTAAGGGTTGTAGTACTATGGCACATTGTGACCTCCCCTCCTCCCTTCTTTCTTCACCTCAGGGATATAAATCTTCCCCTTCAGGAGAATGTACTTCCACCTCTTTGCCATCCTGCCTGCACCTTTCTTCCCTCCCAGTCTCCTTCACCAACCTGCCTTACCCTGCAGAGATAGTTCATAACAAAACTATGGGCTCACCTTTTTTAGCTTTCAGATCTGCTGCATCTATTTCAGGGACTAAAGAGGAGCTTCTATGTCTGAATCCTTTAATTTTTCCAGGTGTACTGACATATCTAACAGATGTGTTGGATTTAACTACAAAATCCACCTCAGGCAGGTCTTTCAATCACCAGAGTTATCCCCAAAAAACTTTAGTTGGTTAATGACTGTTTTTTAAAAAACAGGTGTATGGTATGACTCAGGTTTATTTAGACCTCCATTTTCATCTATACCCCTTTTCCTGGTGTTCCTTAGTAACAGGTTTAGGGCTTCCAGAGGCTGTTAAACAAAGGGATGGTTCCTGGATATCATCTACATTACTCACCTTTCCCCCCTCATCAAATTTTCCCACGTGAAAAAACCACTCTCGAGAGCAGAACCAGGTTGGCATGATCACAGTGGGGCCATGGGAGGTGAACACCTAGGAAAGAGATAAAAAAAACCCCTGTCAATTAACAAAATGTCTGCCGGGGAAAAAAGGCAGACCTAAACCTGGCAAATACTTGGCCTGTGCTTCACCTTCAGCAATTCCAAGCACTGAGAAGTGCAGGTGTTTAAAATTCAGCATGTGCTTAGTGTTGAAAGGGCAGCATGAACCAGCATTTCTGAGGTGTCAAGGCCCAGCAGGTGAGTTGAGCTCTTGCTTCACATTCCATAACTTTCTCTTCTATCATAAGTTGCAACACCTGCAGAGTATTTAACAGCTTTCTTTCAGATTCAGAGTTTTATACTGGAAATAGCACTTATATCAATAATGGCAATGTTGACACTTAAGTGAATGAATTGAGAAGAATCACGAAAAGTGAAAGTTCTTAAACTGAACCCTATAATTGTTGTGCACTGATTTTCCATTTTATATTCCTTATACATATATGAAGTAGGAGCTTTCACCGATCTTTTATTTCTGCCAAAGACACTTAAATCCTAATCAAGCTTGGACAAGTAAAATACAATTTGTTTCAAAGACTACCTGAGCACTGTGGATTTGCTATCCAGTGGTACCAACCTTAAAAGGTCATTGGAAAGGAAGAGCTTTAGGGACTGAAAAGGGAGTGATTATTAATTTCATCCTCTTGACTAGTGACAGCTGAGAACTCCACAAATGGGTCTTTGCAGATTTAAACAAACTTGTTGTGAATACAGTGACATAAGCCAGAATCTGGATTACAGAAGGTAAACTGGTTCTTTCTTTTAGCACAAGATGAAGGATCCAGGCAAGGAAGAGACTGGACTTGTCAAACACAACGTGCAAAGTGAAGGCAGGAGACTGTGCCTGTTCCCAGAAACTACAGAGCACACCCTGGTTTACAAAGGCAGAAGAAACCAACTTCACAATTACTGCCAATCAAACACTAATGACAATGTAAGATGATAATTTCACGGCATGTTAGAGTGGTAATATTAATATTCCTGTATTGTTGAAGTTTTAAACCTCAGCAGGAGTGTACATTTTGTCATGTGCATCTGAGCAGCTCCATTATAAAGGTGTTCTTGATTTCAGCCTTAAACTCTTCTTATGTCTGGCAATTTCCACTTCCATTGATAAAGGTGGATATAAAACCCAGTACAGACACTTAGATCAATTTCTCCAAATTAGTTAAATTAGAAATCTAGTCAAAATCTAACAGGTGATCTACTCCCACTTTCCTTATGGCATGAACCATCTGCCCAAACCCAGACATCCACTTTAGGGGGAAACACACAAAGGGATCCAAGGGTGACTCATCTTCACGCAGACACTTCAATTTTAGGCAGTCATAATTAGTCTGAACAATCCTATCACCTAATGGCTGTGGCTTAAAACATCAGCAGCTTGTCCATAACTGAAATCCTCGAGCTTCAGTGGGGTTAAATGTCAAAAACTCCCCCCAGAAGTCACTGGGAGCTGAAAGAGTCAAAATAATCCCAGAAACCAGAGCAGACCTGAGTGCTTAGTACATGGTTATTAGCTCCACATTAATTACAAGGGCAATTGAGTATGGCCTGAACCAAACAATGACCAAACAGTAATCCCAAAAGGAAACAGCAGCAGGGAGAAAAGCCAGGCCAGAGTGCACTGCATTGAATCTCACTTCTGAATGAAACAAAAACTTCAAAAGAAAGTCCTGAGCCTATGGGTAGATGGGAGATGTGTTTGGAGAGGCCAGAATGCCATTTCCTCAGAACAGCCAGGTCCATCAGAGAACAGAAAAGCACTTCAGCCTAGAGATGGAGCTCAGTGTAATTAGCCACGGTCACGTGCAAAGAGCATCCATCCCAAATATCTTGGATAATCTGTTCCACTGACATACATATTTTAGTGAAACTGAACAGAACAAATTTGAAACACTGAGGAAAAACATCCAAATGCCATTTATGTTAACACAGATGATGGCATGAGGATGATTTGATAGCAGACCATCACACACTGCATACACCAATGTCCTTCCTAAATCCAGCAGTGCTCTTTGGCTCATTGTCCATCTCAGAAAAGATACTACAGGAGAATCACACAGACAAAACTGTGACTGATGATGCCCCACATGATTTCAGGGGCTTATCCTTCAAGGAAGTCTTTCACCCTGGGACAGCACACCAGCTAAGTGTTAGTGAATTGGCAAATAAGCTTTTTCTATATTAATATTTATAATGCAACATCAAACCTAACTTGAGGAATCTTAAATTTGCACTGCTGCCACAAAGGACAAATTCGTACTACTTTGTCTCTTGCTATACAACAATAACATTTGAGAAGCTGAAATTCTTTTGTTGTTGTTGTTAGCTAAGTATTCAGCTGGATCTCCTGATACAAATAACCACAGAATCAGCAGAGCTGCCACAAAGGAGGATGCAGGGAAAGAGGGCAGCAGGCACAGAGAGAACAGCAAGATCATTTTTTTCATAAATAACCTTTAACCTGATAAAACTGTATGCTCAAAGCCTAGATTTACAGTACATCTACATTAATTTCAGAGCTCTCCCACTCATCCTGCCTGTGGCTACTCAACTCAGTCAGCCCAGTCACAGCACTGGCACTCACCTGACCCCATGAGAGATCAGAGCACTACATCACTTAAAAAGCCATTATTTTCCCTTTTTTTTCCCCTCCTCAGAGTTAGTTTTCTATAGCCTTAGTTCTCTGAATCAGTTCACTGTGGGGTCAGACCAGCAATACCACTGACACACTGGAGGGGGAAGGAACAAGCTTTGGAGAAGAAAACAAGACCTGCCTTTTTGGTCACTGCCCACACTGAATCAGTCCAGCTGTAACATAAAACTGCATCCTCTGAACACTCACACTGATGGGAGGGGAACTGGCCCAGGAAAAACACTAACTCCTAACAACTGTACTGAAACACTGCAGCATCTGCCAAACTTCTGAAAACCACCTTCGAGAGCTTTTGAAATTTTATCTTCAAGAGAGGGGAAAAAAAAAAATAACCTCAACCTTCTACACTTTGGAAATTCTATATTTCACCTTGCTTTAGTCAGATGGGAAAGTCTCCTCTGTATTTCTTTGTTGTCTACTCTTGTCATAAACTCCTGCCAAGGTGTTAAAAGCTGGTCAAATTGCCTCGCTCTGTGATAAAAACTGCAACTTCTCACTTTGTGAGACTGAAACTCAAGATTTTGTCCATAAATCTTTTAGATTGCATGGACTGGAACAAGAAAAACAAAGAGGACATGCTACTCTTAATTTGAAAATCCAAGAAAAGCACAATTTGAGTGATAGTGCCATGAACTGCTATGTTTAGTTTTCTTGGAAATGTTCTCCAACTCTGTTTAACAAATGTCCTGAGTCACCTTGGAATATCAGTGGGTTTTCAGTCCACCTTGAGTAGTTCATTCAGTATATTGGAGAGCAGCTTGGACCTGTGAACCTTTCACATATGGCTGGTTTATTATTGGAAGATTAATGCTTAATAATAGTTGTTATTAATTAAAATACACTATATGCTGTAAAGATTATCTAAATATTGTCTAGTTCAATGAAACCAACTCATTAAAAACCCCACTACAGATTTTGTAGAAAAAGGTGTAAATCTGTTCAGATTTAGAATTCCTAGAGAACAGCAGTGTCATACCCAAGTTGGAATCTGTCTCCATCAGTCTCCAGGTTATGGAGACAGGCTGCTATTTGTTAGATTATTTAGGGGTTTATTATCATCTGGGTTTATTCCAGGGATCAAGTAGCACGTAATTGGAACTGGTTTGTTCTTGTTAACTGTTTGGCTATCGAATTGCATCCAACTATTACACAGATTATCTGAAAATAAATCTAAAGAATACAAAGAGTTGATAAAGTGACTTTCATTGTTGTGTTTCAAAGCTGTCAACAGCACATGTAACGCTGGTCCCCACTGATGCTCAGTGCAGATCATGGCAGCATTCAATGCAAGATTTCAGTTCCAATACAGAGAAAGGCATTTACGTGTTTACTATAAACTTCCCAAGGAAAGGTCTGTTTCCTGAAGCAGCAAATCAAACTCTAACAGCAGCGTGCCAAAAGCATAAATGCAGATGGTGAAACAACCTTATCACATCAGATACCACCATGTCATACAGAACACAGTGAGAAAATCAGGCAGTTCACAAATAGATTGAATCAGGGCCCAGATTGTTTTCCAATGCAACAAGATAATTCCCTACCATTCACCACACATTTAATTCAAAATTTTCAAAATTATATCCACGCGAGTCAAGGATTAGAAACAATCTCCTCTCTTGAGATAAACAAAGCTTTTCAACACCCAGGGTCACACATCAACATGTTATAAGGTGAAAAAGAAAAGGAAGCAAATCCCAGGCTGGAGGGCTGCAATGATTTTGTGACCTGCAGGCAGACTGACTCTGAAAAATGATGTGTTAAGATACCTTTGTGTTAATTCAGCAGTGAATGTCTCAGGACCTCATTAATGAAGTGCACCAGCTTTACATCCACAATCAGGTGCATGTTTTAGGGTGAGAGAAGAGGTACAGAAGATGGGAGGAGAAAAGGCCTCCTCCTACTTTAAAGAAGCAGTGGGCAAGGAGGATTTTTCAAAAGAAAATGGAAACAACAAGCTTTATGCAAGCTTTTATTAAGCTTTAAGGAACCTAACCTCCCAATGTGGTATGCATTACATGCAGTTAGTTTACATTGTACTGAACTGTTGTACCCTTTTGCCTGTACAAATAACTGCCTGTGTCACCTCATCACTGTGAGCTTCAGCAGCAGCTGAAAATCCCTCCCTAAAGAAGCTGGGATCAGGCCCAGTAAAAAGTAGATTATAGGAATAAACCATGCACTGAAAAAGCTGATATATACACAGGAATTCTGGTGCAGGCCTGACTAAAAATCAGCGTTGCTTAACCTTCACAATCCCAAACTCTACTTAGCAACAAAACTAATCTTAAAGAGTACAAGAGTCCTGAGAATTGCTAATACCAGTGAAAGCAGAGAGCATTCAGCACCTCTGAGAAGGTGTTCCAGCCCTGCTCCTGGAAGATTTATGACCTACAGTTCCCCGTGATTTCCTTAGGATCTGAAGCCTGAATGAGGGCTGAAATGCTTTTGAGTCTGCAGGAAACACAGGCTCTGCAAGAGCAGAACCAGTGAGAGGAGCAGGGAGATGATGCTTCCTTGGTTCCTGTACTGTTTTTCTATCCAGTGTTTCCTACTGCTGTTCGAAAGGACCCTTATTGTTCATTTTTTGTAGCAAAGATGATACAGAGAGTTCCTTTTTCGGTATAAACTGGAAAGCAGAAGTTCTGCAGTACAATTCCAAACTCCCTGGGCCATCACAGTGTGTTACACTCAGTGCTTTTCACACCAGGCCATTCACTTTCAGGACAGCATGACAGTCCTCCTTACAGGTACGTGACCTTTAAAGCAAAATATAAAACTTACACAAATGGTATTGCCTATGTTAAGCAAAATTTTAATACCAAGTCTCTGCAGTGAAACCACCACCTGAAATCACCTCCCCCTGACATCTCTGGCTCCAGCAGAGCCCTCCAAAGAATGAAATGCAGGGCAAAGGATACCTTAGAGCACGCCACACTTTATCTATGTTTTCAGTTTTGTTTCGTTTTTGGTTTGTTTGGTTTTGTTTTTTTTTTAATTTGCTGTTGAAAGAAAATCCGTTTACAAACTTTCTGAAAGCAAATATTTTAACTTTGGGTTTCTAGTCCAATACCTAGGTATTGAATTGGCTGTGGCTTTGCTTTCCGTGAGCCAGCCCATGGCAGCCTCATTGTGTGGGATAATTGAGGGCCGACCATACTGCTGAATATCTCTGTTTCTTAGCTGAATGCCCAATAGCGAGCACCATTCTTCCAGTCTTTTTCAGAGCTTTTATCTACTAATGACGATGATTTAACCTACTGCTGAAGCCAAAACACTCAGCCTTGGCCATATTGATCATCGTCATTGGTCTACCCTGGCCTCCAATCGGGAGGCCTGGAGACACACCATCTACAACGCTGCTGCTG
>JAYRBT010000043.1:9025223-9083318 GCA_036023395.1 Myiotriccus ornatus
GTAGCAAGCGTGGGTAGAGCCCAAGCGTGGGTAGAGCCCTCCTAGAATCTTCGTTCGCGAAGCCTAGCCATGAATGATGAAGCCAAAACAATAGCTGCATGCAAAGGGAATAGCCTGTATGATTTTAGCATGTCTTACATCTTTTTTTCTCATCTGTAAGCTGCTAAAAGTGGTCTTTGTAACATCCATGCCTTAACAAGTCTCTCTGGTTCTTGGAGACTTGCCAGTATTTAAAGAGTCAAGTATTTACAATGGAAGAATTACTCCATCCAGTAAAATGAAGCATTCTGGACCAAGAGTTTGTCTGCTTGGCTTGCTGTTTGTGCTGAGCTTTTACCACAAAAGAAAGAAAACAATCTGCTTAAAGTCATATTGGCAGGTCCTAAATTGTGATTAGAACCACCAAGAAATCTGGTGAGAAACAACACTGCCCAATGTTGATGTAAAATAAGTCTTAGAGATCACCCTTTTGATCATTTAGGATTTTCACAAGATGAGATTGGACTGGTCTTTCATATTTTGAGACAACACCCAAATGAAGATAACATCCCAAATGAAGGTAACATAACTGAAGTATTCTGTTATTACTACAAAATATATGTTTTTACAGCTATTTTCATCTCAAAGATCTACGGAAACTAAAAGATGACATCAATGTCCCTTTTGCAATGACAGGACAATTCTACTTGTGTAAAGAGTTATGAAATCTGTAGCATTCAGAGGATTATTTGAAAGCAAGCATTATTTATTTTCTGCCTATAAAAACTTCAACTGTGCTTGTGACTTATTAAATAGTATTTAACAGATGACAACACAGACAGCAGAAGCTCTCCCTACATGAAGACATTAAATTAAACACTTTTAAAGTGCATCATGCTATGGTCACATTTAACTAAGTAATCATTTGTTTGCTTCCCTAAAACTCGTAAAGAAGAAAATAAATTTACATAAAAAGCAACACATAAAACTTTTCCCCACACCACCACCTCCTAAAATTAATGTTTGGTTAAAATGTAAATAAACCTCCTGGCAAATCTGAGCCTCAGCAAGTTTTAAATGCAGGTATTTTGAGAGAGGAACATGAAATATTTTTGAGTGCTCAGGATTATGCAAAAGAATAACATATCCTTCAAGTTCATTGATTCTCGTTTTTAAATGAACACCTGTGATAAAAAAGTTTGATGTAATTTGGGATTGGGGGACACATGACCCCCAGTTAAATGAAAGGAAAAAAAGCACCTTCTAAACAAGCAAGGTAAGGAGATCACACTTGAATTGGAGAAGTTCAGCTCTGTGCTAATGTACATGGAAAAAAATCCACAGGAGAAATATTAAATATTCACGCAAACTTGCTGTATTTATTTAAATACAAATTATATTTCTTTTGTGTGTTTTTCCCCCCTGTAGACTTTTAACATTTAAAGAAGGTTAAAAGGGAAAACTTAGAGCAGAACCTAAACCACAGATTCTGATTATCTGATTAACAGCTGCAATAGTAGAATGTTTTCTTTAGGAAATCAAAGCAAACTTTACTCTAAATCTCTCCCTCATGTCTTCCATCATATCACAAGTCTTTGGGGGGTATCAAAGCACCAAATGCATTCCAGTGCCCCGAGAGAGTGTTTGATTTGTGTCCTGTAACACTTCAAAACTGTGAACGGGAGAACAAAGAAGAGACAGAAAATAAAAACGTATTTTAGGAGAAAGAATTGTTGCTGCTTGTGCCAGAAACGGGAACACGGCAGAATTTACAGGGGGAAGATGCAGGATCTCAGAGTTTTGTTTTACACAAATGGCCTAATATCAGCCTCCTGCACACTGTCTCTGATCTTTTATCCCACAGCCACTTTCTCATAACGAAAGATATAAATACTGAGGGAGAAAAAAAGAAACCAGCACCTCAGCAAGGGCTTTTACACACACGTCCATTTCTGATAACGAAAGGGACCCAATGCATGTCAAGAACCCAGTGATCTGTTACCAGAGTTTGTTTTTCAACAGTGCAGAAGACAAAGCTGGAAAGACCTCAACCAACCCTGAGAATACACAGAGATAAAAATTAAGTGCCCATCAATTTGTAGAAGTCTGAGCAAAAGCAGAACCCAGAGCACTACAAAGCTTCCCCCTCCCATCTGCATTCTCCTGTTTCAGCCTCCCTAATAGCTTGTTGACGGGTTTATACGGGATTTTGATTTTGTGGGTTCTTTCCCTGCCTCCCAGCCAGCAATGTGAGCAACACTGCCCTTAATTTGTGGCTGCTCCGAACCCCAAACTCTCCCAGCACGGGCAGTTTGAAGGTCACACTGTACCTCTGAAGCCCTATTTGTGCATCACCCCTGACATTTGTTCCTGGGGTAAGTTCTGCCTGAGCTTGGTGTTCCCTGCCCCTGGTTTGAATTAGTTACTGTGCAGTCAGTCAGTCAATCCATCCAGCACGTTAAAATATGTTTAAAGTCTCGAGAACTCAGTGATAAGAAGGCAATAAGTAGCTTCAGATCTTTCAAGCAGAGGCTGGTGTGAGTTATCAGGGCACCCACACTCCAGCTGGAACGACACAAGTCAGCAATAAAGAGCCAGGATTAGGGCCCAGGCTCACCCCAAGTCAGAGGTGCATAAACCCATCTCTGCCAGAGAGAATTTGGGCAACTCAACCCAGCCAAAATCTCTGTCACCACCTCCAATGAACCAAGTGGAGCTCCAGAAAACGAGGCTTCTAAATTCACTGGTTCAGGCAAGCCCCTCTAAACGGGTGAAAATGCCTAAATCTTGTGTAGCCATGCATTCCTATAATCAGATATTATAATGATCCTCAAATTGATGACATTAATTTCTGTAATAAGATTAAATTGATTCCTGTAAAAAGAAATCCTCTCTAAGAAGCTGCTTCAGTATGTGAATCTGATAGTAAGCAAAAAGCAGCTAAAATGTTCAAAGAATTAAGAGGAAGCCAATTCTGCTACACATGTAGCAGAATTTAAAGTAAATTTCAGTAAAAACTGAATGTAAATATATTTTACATTCTTTTTTAATACCTTTTTCTTATTTTGTCCTGCTGAAATATTTACACCTAAAAGGACAGTAAATGTATTATCTGGCCCTCACATCTATCATTAGTAAATAGTAATGGCATCATAGAAACAAAAGGGTCTTGCTATAATTTCAAAGAAAAACTATTAATAAGTATCTAACGGAACTCAGCTGAATCAGAAAAGAAAATGTTGATTTTTCAGCTGCCAAAAAGCTGAAAATCAGTGGAGAAAGCAGACTGTGCTTAATGTAATTTAAAATTTGAAAAAAAGAGCAGCAGTTTTGGCTACACAGAAACCCAAATATGGCTGTAGCACCAGCTGGGGAGGATCTACTAAGCAGCTCCTGTGATTTATATCTTTGAGAACTTCATGGGTCAACTCAACATAAACAACCTTGTTTGTCTCACACATCCTGCTAAAAATTATTAAGATTTAAATGAGGCTTCAAGTCTCTGAATTTCCAGTTCTGAAAGAGGTGGTGTAATACACAACAGCACAGTAAGAATGTGTCTTACAAATACTGTGATTAAAAATATTTAATAGGCATCATTTCCCTGTCACTGCTTCGTAACATTTGGATAAAAGCTTTGATAATTTTCCCAAAACTCCACGAAATTGGTAACAAGAACTCTGCACGTGCTACCTGTAAAAAAATAAGATAAAACACAGCAATCCAAGGGAACTTCCAAGCAAAGCCGTGTCCGTATCTTGTCCCTAATTATCACTGATGATGAAGGTGGATCCAATCTTTCCTATAGCAAGGGAAAACACCAGTTTGAATATTCTTTTTGGGAATAGCAAATGTCTCTGCCAGCATGGATAGAGTGTTCAGTGTTACCCACTAAGCAAATGAGGAGCTTTCATTGTACCAAACCAGTCATGGTGACAAACAATTACAGCTTCAATTCTCAAGTACAATGCCAGCACAGCAAAAGGTTAAAAAACAGTAAGAACATGAATTGGATTTCCCCATAATGCTTTGTCCAACTTAGCTTTGCCCTAAGCACAATCAATATATCACCAACACTTATAAAATATTCACTATTCTTCATATTTGTTGCATTAAAACATTTTCACTTCTCCTATTTTGACTCGACGTTGGGTGAAATCTATGAGAAATTGGGTTTTTGACTAACAATAGATATGATTTCTAAACCTGAAGCTCTGAGTCCCTGTGCAAGAAGAAAAGAAACAACCCATTTCTAGCCTTCAGGCACCTCTGCCCTGCAGCATCCCTGAACAGTCAGTCAGTTCCTCTCGGCCAGCACAGGCAAGTCTGGCTGTTCTGAACCCCTTCACAGAATCATTCAGGTTGGAAAAGACCTCAACATCCCTCCCTGTAATTCCATAAGAAACTCAGCAAATGGAACCCTCTGGGAATTAGCCCCTCAAGTTTGGGTTAATTATATTCAACAGCAGCACTATAAGCTCGTTTTTTGGAAGTGGGGATCTCTGCCCTTTTCAAAACTGCACCACTTCACAGGGAAATCCTACATAAAAATAAATTACTGAACCAGAAGAATCCACACACTGCAGTAACACAGTCTAAGTTCCAAAATCAGCATAACCTCTGAAATAATCTTTTAAAGCCTGGTTCAGGAAACCATTCCCTCAGTAGCATATATGTAGGCAAGCTGCAGATGTTTAAATATTTAGCTGGGCTGAGACACTTCTGAACAGCAATTTTTCACACTTGCACATGTGTTATTCTGCCCCATCAAAATTCTTTTAAGATTGGAAGGAGAAAAAAAGCAGCTTTTTAAAAAGAAAATCATCTTGAAAAAGACCATTTCATCTATAAAAGCTGTATTTATGTTACGAAGGTTACTCACATCACGAGCAACAAGTCATCTTTTGTAATTTGAATTCAGTGAGAGAACCACAAGTTGTGATGTTCCAAAACCAGCTGTTTAGCCACAGACCCAATTTGATGATAACAAACATGTCCTTCCCCTTCAAAAAAAACCAACCCCAAAACCTTCAAATGCTGCCAAAAGACCATAAAACTAAAGGGGTCCTAAATATCTTCAGGACTTGTTATTCTGGCACACTCCAGCTCACACCCTGTGGAAAATGGACCTCTGAAAAACAGCCTGTGTCAGTGCAGGGATAGTTACCAGCCAGAGAGAGGGAATTCCAACAGCTGTTCTCTGGGCTCAAACCTCCCAAACCCAGCAACACCATTCCTAAATACATAAAACGCTGACTGGCAAGTCTTCCAGCTTGCTGGTGCAAATGAAGAGGAGACATCACCTCTTTAAAGCTCATGGAGCACGAAAAGTTGTTCTGTTCAGTTAGAATTTCAATCTGTTTTCCTACTTCGCTGAAACACGAGAAAACTTTATTCTAGGAAGAAGGAGAGAATATTGTGCTGTGTGTTATTGCTGTTGTTTGTGCTGTACAAGTGCCATGGAGGATGAGGAAAGAAAATATCCTCCAGGCTGAGAAAAACCTCCCTTGGCTACCAGAGATCCTGTACCAGAGGAAACGAGGGAAGAACACTTACTGTAACCCATACACACACTTCAGATGCTTCCCTGCTCCAGGTGTGCCAAGTTTTTAGCAGTGCAGCAAGTGTGACACTTCAAGCACTTTAATTTGAATTAGGTTGTTTATAATAACCTCTTCCCTTCATTTCCAAGGGGAACTTCTCACATGTTTCATGCTATACCATGATACGGTGTTTATACCAGCTGCCACTTAGGGAAGACATAAAGCAGGTTTATACACAGTCTCTGTAACATGTAAAGTTAAAAAATTACACTGAGGGGCTGCACAGCATTTTAGGTTGAATGGAAGACATTTCTGTTTCCACTTTTATCAATGGAAATCCAGACAACCTCCACTGGCTTCAGTGGAATCGCTGCATCCAGTGCATCACTAGATGTGATGTTTGTACCTTCTGATCCATCACACAGCTCTGATGCACCTGAGAGATCCTCTGCAGGCAGACAGGAGCTCTCTGGGAGAGAGGAGGTACCTCAGCTCAGGTGCAGTGCCAAGCCAAGGCTGGCACAGGGTTTCCAGTCACATCACACTCAGCAACATCAATTCATCACTGCTTTGACCTGGGATAAAACTCCTCATCATCCAGTGTGTTGACATACCCAGAACAGAGGCATTTCTGTCCCAAACCAGGGTCATTTGGATACTGAGATTGTACCTGGAAGTTTTTAAGTCTAAATATTTTAAAGCACAGCTGCAGTTTTAAAAAATCCCATTTTTATACACACAGAGGAAAATAGAATAAATAGACTATTTCAGTTGGAAGGGACATGCAACAATCCAACTGCCTGAGCACTCCAAGGCAACCCATGTTCTTAGGGCCATTGTCCAAATGTTTCCTCAACACTGACAGACTCCCCATCGACCACCTCTGTGGGAAGCCTGGTCAAAAAATAACAGACACTTTGATTTTATCACCACCAAAAGACAATTAGACAAGTTTTAGTCAGCCTCATCATATTACTCTGGATATTTCTGTGACAGGCTGGGCTTATTCTCAATTTCCAAGTTGTAAAGCTTCCAACTTCCAAGCTATCAGCCCAGATACATTTCTGCACATCCTTTCCCTTTGCACTTGCCCTGCTAATTCCACTGGGCCCCACTGGCCATCCCACCCCACCATCTTCCCCAAGGGCCTGCTCCCAGTGGGATTATGGATGGGATGGCACTGGGCAGCACTTTGCCTCTCCTGCCACTCACAGTCAAATGCCTGGAACCTTTACTCTAGGGAACACAACATAAACCAGCTGTCCTGCGAAGGGAAAGACAGGAATACAACAGGATCTTCAAGAGAACAGAAAAGAACAAAAATAAAAAGGAGAAAATTTGACACTTCCTCTGCTGTCACAGCTGTTCTGGGCTTTGCATTCTGTTTAAATATTTTTCAGTCTAACAGTCAAACAGTTCAGAAGAACATACTGTGTATGCTGTGCAGCCCTGGACTATCTCATTTCTGCTGCACCATGAGACCTATCACCTCTTCACCTGAACTGAAATAAATAAATAAAAGGAAACCTTTAAGATCAAGGCATAATGCTGCAGAATTAGTTAACAAATCAAATAAAAAGACAGGTACCTTAAGGTCTTAGTTTATCTTCTGAGCTACACAAAATATTACCAGGAGAGCCATCACTGATTCAAACCAGCTTATTCAAGTTTAAAAACCACCCTGCTTTCTTCCCCAAGCCCATGCATTTCCTAATGATGACACTTTATAAAAACTGCAAATTACTCCAGCTTCAGTAGTCGTTTACAAAAAATGAATCTCAATGTTTACTGTATTAAACTAAATATTATAAGTCAGAAGTGCTATGAAAGCAGAATGGGTACATGGAGAGAAGTTCCTCTTGGACTGCAGTGTTTTAACAGATGTTCTTTTCAGAGGGTGGCAACTTTTGAAATCTCAAAGGAAGTTTTTCAGTGATGAAAACTGACACAAAGGTTTGCTTTCCAAGCATATTTTATCTGTTTCATTCCTTCCCTTTATGAAAAAAAAGGTCTGGGTCAACGTTCTTTTTGTTTGAATTGGACTAGGCATAGTTTTGACAACATCTTAGTGTTTCACTCAGTTGTTCACCTGTTGTCACAATAGCCTTGTCATTCTATATTGTTCCAGACATAATTTCTTTTCTTACTAAGAAAGACTTACTAAGAATAATAAGGTAATTGGTATTGTCCAATTCATCATCATCCCTCATTAGCCAGCTGCAGACACAAGGAATCCTCAGCACTGCAGCTGCTTCACAAATCCAACCACGATTTTAAACATCAATATTTAAAATAGCCAAAGAATTTCAAATCCAAAATCCATTTCATATTAAAAACTGTAACCTTGTCAGGAATGTCCTTCATGTTCTAAATATTTCCATTTAGTAGAAACAAACCATTCCCTGGACAAAACAGGAAAGTGAGGCTTTCTAATGCAAGAGAAAATGAAGAACCTTTATCTTTACCTTTGAAGCTCTTCCTGAGCGGGCAGTTTCAAAACCAGTCTCAGCCAATCCAGTCAATGCTGCCCAGCTCCTGGATGAGCCCTTGGAGTGTAAATGGACCCCACAGCTTCCAAGTAACTGTGGAAGCACAGAAATGCATCCTATAGCTACTGTGTGAGCCTGTGGTGTAATTCATTGTCAACAGCTGGAGCGAAGCATGAGCTTTTTACAGCATATTACCATTGTTGCTGCTTTTCATAAACAACAGGAATTGTCCTACAAGACACTGGCCTGTGTCCCACACAGCTCCAAGGATGTGCAGCCCTTGTGTGGTGGCTGATCCTGGCTGGTGGCCAGGAGTCCACAAGATACTCTCTCACCCCCCTCCTCAGCAGGATGAGGGAGAAAACGAAATGAAAAGCTCATGGGTCGAGATAAAGGCAGTTTAATGAAAAAAAAAAAAGCAAAGGCTGAATGTAGGAGCAAATTAAAAAAAGAAAAAAAATATTTATTCCTCATTTCCCTGGGAAGTGGGGCCTCACTACACAGAGTGGCTGCCCTGGAAGACAAATGCCTTAATTAATGCCTCCCCTTTCCACTCTCTGAGCTTTTATTGCTGAACATGACGTCATACTGTAGGAATATCCCTTGGGATAGGTGGGGTCAGCTGTCCTGGCCATGTCCCCTCCCAACCTCCTCCCCATTCCCAGCCCTCTGGGATGTGAGATCCCTGCTCAGCCTTGGCCAAACCACTGGTGTGTCACCAACACCAGCCCAGCCACCAGTGCAGCACAGCTTTGCTATGGGGAAGGTGAATTCCAGCCCAGCCAGACCCAATCACCTTGATTTGTACTTCGGTTAAAAAGTTTTTAACCAAAGTAAATCCCTTTAGGGTGCTCTGGTTCTGAGTATTTGCAAATATTTGAAGCTATTTTGTTAGCTGCTGATACCAGTGAAGAGAACCAGGACTACATATTTAGCCCCCAGTTAAGAGCAGTAAATAACTTCCCCTAAATTCAGCAAAAGACATAACGTGGTGCTAAAATCCCAGTTAAGTAACTCACATTCTGATGACAGATCACAAGTTTCAATCCTGTAAGGACAAAATTCTTTACTTAAAAGAAAGGCTCTTGGAACTCCTGCATGATTTATGTCACCCTTGGGCATTTCTCTCAAAAGCAAGAGAAACTGTTAACACAATCTCCTGATCAAAGAGCATCACTGGGTAACAGAACACAGATTTTTCTTTTTGTGTTTGAAAAGGTAAAACATCAGTGTCCTCTGGGAAAAGAAAAATAATCAGAAATAAAAGAAAGATTCAAAGATAAAGGAAGATTAAAATTCAGTTCTGCCAGACACTGCTCAGGTGCAGAATCTCTCTCAGCGTGACAACTGTAGTCTCTGACCTTTATGCAGCAAAACCAAACTAAATTCAAATTTCAGCAAGGAATAGGGAACAGAAGCAAAATGAGGAGAGAGAAGGAGGGAAATGGAACAGGGGAAGGTGATGGAAATTAAAGCACCCTGTGAAAGGCCCTTGAGCAGGACCCAAAAGCTGCAGGTAAGACTGCAAGAACTTGTAGAAAAGTCTCCAAGGCTGGGAACAGCGAGCAAAGGAATTGCTTAGCTTTGCTTCCTTTATGCTTTATTTGGGGAAAAAAATTGGATTTTGCATGGGTAAAGGAGCTAGACTATGACAAGAACTGTCTGCTGCTTTCATCAGTTTATCCCATCACAGCAGCAACTCAGAAGACCCCAAATTTTGCCCATCCACTGAGCTCAAAGGAGGTGAGGTTGTGTGTATGGTTAATACCTTTCACCATGTTCCAACACGTAACTCCACACTTGAGTCTAATTCACATGAAGTCATCTTAAAGAAAAACAAAAGTAACATGATACACCAATTTATTTTATAAATGTCTGCACTTACAGACCAAAAGGTGGATTTGTTTTAATTTAATCTACACTGATGAGATTGAGATTTTTTTCTGATTGAGACTGATGAGATTTCTAAATCCATCCTAAATCACCCTACATCAAATAGATATCTGTCAATTAATTTCAATACATTGTCTCACTCTCTGCTGAGCTGCACAGGTGATCAGAATGCATAACAAAAATCTCTTTTACAGATTTCAGACAATACATTTAACACAGAGAGAATAATTTCGATCGTTAATCAAAAATTACTTCTTGCCATCAACATTTGCTTTTTTCTCTGAAAGTGTGTGTCACAGAAAGCAGAAACTCCAGATGAGTAAGGAAGAGAGTCAAACAGCTTCTGTTTGTCTTTCCACAAACATTGCCTCTCAACGGAATCTGCTCCAAGGTTAAGGCCTATCCAGGAATCCCACACACCCCCATCGAAGGAACTGAGATACTGGTCAGACATAAGGGTGGCAGTAGCAGCTTAGGAAGAGATCCCAGGGGATGCACTTGCACAGAATATATATTTGGCATATTCCAAAATAAATCCAAGCAAACATAAAGCTTGTTCACAGTTCCGCCTCATTTCGGATTTGAATATAGACCACATGTTTGGGGATTAGGCTGGTGAACCCAATCTGCCTCCTCCAGGAAACAGCAATGCAACAACTGGGCTACAGAGCTGTCAATTATTTCACACAGAGCAGCTGTGCTCCAAGTGGTGCTCCAAACACCACTCTTCCTACTGGAAGAACATCTTCTGTAACAAGAGCCCTAAACACAGAACACACCCGTGTGTAACTGAGCCAGTGGCCTTTCCATGGGAGGAAAAACTACACACATTAATACTGCAAAGAGGACACCCACAACAATATCCCTTCAAATACCCCTTTTTTGTTTAATGCTTTGTTCACTGGGAGTGTCTTTTTTATCAGTTCGTATGGGAAAGAAACTAAAATAGGGGAATTACACTTGTACTTTCTACATTGACTTTATTGCTGCCCAAATGATGTTTCAGCAGACAGCAAACAGACCTCTATGAAGAAAATAGCCTGCCAAATTCTAGAATTACGGGTTAAGAACCAGACACGAGCCAAATGAGCAGCACAGGATCCATAAATCTCAGGCAACACTAAACTGAACTGAACTTTATTTTTCCTTTTGATCTCGCTCAGCAGATTAACCAGGCTTTCCCAGCCATCAGGACCTAATACTTTGAAAAAAGACACACAGAAAAACTGACAGTTTTTGTAATTAATTTCCAATACTTATGTCTTTTTTCAACCCTTTTCAAGAGCTGATACTTGCACATGACTTCAGAGGTACACAGAAAAGATGGATAGTAAATCCTGGTGGGGAAAAAGGCCCCCATCGCTTCTTGTCGTGCACTTCTAAGAAAGTAAACATTCATATTATGAGTTAATGACTTATGTTAGTCATGTTTTATCAGATACATTTTGTAAAAAGGTTCCAGGCAATAACAGGTGGAGTAAGAGCCACAATCCTGTTTACAAGGATAATTCTCGCCTGTAAAAGACAAACTTATTAAATGAACTATAGAAAGAGGCCAGTGCAGTCTCAGGAATCAGAATGGAGGAAAAACCACCTGTGTAACTCAGACAGTCCCAACAGCCTTAAGGAAAACATGACCCACAAAGCTACTAAAACTGTCTCCTTTACACCATCAGAATCCCATTTTTGGATGCACATTCACTTCCAGCATTTGAAGAGCTTCCCTGTAAAAGTTGCCTTGTGTGACAGTATCACAGGGCACAGTTCCTTCAGTCTTCCTTCAGTCTCTTTAAAAACTGCACAAGAAAAGTTTCCTGCAATGGAGAAGTCGATTTTGTCCTTCAACTCACCTGACTGACTGAACCAAATCCACACAAGGTCACATCATCTTGTGCATAACATACATAACCTTATTGTGCATATATAACCTTACTGAATAACAAACATGCCACAGCAAAACAGTCACATTTCAGAAAGGTCACTCTAACCATAAAGACATCTGTGATTCTGGGTAAGAATACACCTGCAGCAACAAATTGGTGAAATTCTGTCCCAAGCTGACGCTGCAAAAATTGCAAGTCTAAAGATCCAGTGCCCACGAGTAAATATTTTCACTTACAAGCAGTACTGCTGCCTCTCACACAGGTGCTTAATTTTTTTATTATAACACGTGCTTCAGGAATACACTGATGACAGAAGAAGGCAGCAGTAAAAGCACATACCTCATGTTCCAAAAATTACATTTTTTGTTTGCAGCGTTTGCATTTATCTCCATATAGTTCAAATTCTAAGTCAGAAGTTTGTGATTTAAGAATAGAACCTAAAAAGAGAATTAGGATAATTTAACAGAGAATCACTTTGAGAAATTAGGTGAATGTATTACTTCTCTTAGGAACCACTGCCATGAATGGTTCCAGTGCAATTCCTGCAGGTCAGAAGTGTCAGGAATCACCAGAGAGATCCCACTGTGGGCCGTGGGCTTTGGCAGCTTCCCCGTGTCACACTGTGACAAGCATGATCTGAAAACTCGGAACATAATTCAGTATTGAGACAGGAAAAGAGATTAGAAATGAAAATCTTGTTCAAAGTTGATACTTATGCCAGACCCACCAAGTTGCTTAGAGAAAGCTTTATACAGAGAGCTAAAGCTGCTTTGTTAGGCAGCTTTAGAAATATTTGGAGCTGTGGGAATTTCTCCCCAGTTCACCCTCCTTCCCTCCCTTTTTTAAGTAAGAACTTGTATGAACCAGCATTCAGCTCCAAACTTCAGAAAGCATACAGGGCACTGGGTCATCTGCATCACAATGCCCAATTCAGCCTGCATTTAGATCATAAATTATGTTTCACTATAAAAAACCCCCGATTTCCTGTCAAAATAAAAATGCTCAATTTTGACAGTTAATTTATATGCCTGACCAAAAAATAGACCCCAGTAAAAAACCCTGATGAACTTAATTTTATTTAATGCATCCCCACATGGAGGGAGAGAGGACAATTACAGATTCATAATTTTATTATCTGGATCAGAAGATTATTTTTGAATAGGCAAGGAATGGTCCTACACAGCTAAAAACATAAATGGCAAAGATACTGGACTGCTAACCATATCTGTCTTGGTTACAACCGTATTTCAGTATAATAGTTATTAATAGTTAGAAGCTGCAAGTGATCTCAATTTTTCTCTTAGAAAACTTTTGTCTGGAAAAGAAATATTGCATATTACAGGTTTTCTTTTGTATTGCTCCCTTCCAAAGTCACAGACGATTTCTGGGCCCCTGCACTGGTCCCTTCAAAGCAGAGAGAAGCAATGTGTGAATAAAACAAGTGACATATACATGACATATATATATGTTAGATATAATTTTTATATATATATATATGACACTTATATGACATATATATGTTATATGTAATTTATATATATGACACTCATATGATATATATGTACGTTCTATATAATTTATATATATAACTTATATTAAGTTATACATCCATGAATGTAAATAAATCAGGTTTCATTTCCTAACTAAGGAACTTTCAAAAATGCCCTTTTCCAAATGCTAATTATTTCTCAGCAAAAGAGCTTATATAAATCTACAACCTAATCACACAGTAAGTATCTAAATTTTTGAGATATTATAACCCACATTTATCTTTCCTCTTTTTTTTTTTTCTCTTTTCTTTTTTTCCTCCCCCTCTGTCAGCTCTTTTTTGTTCCTCCTCCCAGTGAAACTGCAGTATGAAGTAAGGCAGCCTGTCCTGTCCCTGGGAGGGAACGCCCAGTTTACAACCTTCTGACTGTCAAAAATGCCACTGTCAAAGACAAGACAAGGAAAACTCAACCAACCAACTAGAACAAAGGTAGGGGGAAAAAAATCCCCAAAGTGGGGGATTTTTAGAAAAATAAGGAGCCCAAAGAGTGAGCAGAAAGCCAAGCCTCTACTCAGCAAAGTGTGCAACAACTCTACTGATTCAGCTGAGTGGCCAAGGAGGATTTAAGGTGCAGAAATATTTTATCCACTCACTGGGTACTGGAATCTCTACAGGTGCTGCTTTCTCAGAACTCCACACTTGGAGCTTCGCAAACCTCTGAAAATGTGTATGTGGAAACTGCTGAGGGAGCTGGGACTTCCATCAGCAGGGCAATGAGAGGATGGAAAGCAGTAATCACCCCAGAGCTTTATTTTTAATAAAGAGGCTGAAACACAAGGCTTACTTATAGAAATCTGAGGGGAGAAAGTTGTATTCTTGAGTCACCAGCTATTGGCATCCACTTTACTGTTTCCTCTGGAGGAAGTGCATTGATGGTCCAGCTCCCCTGAAGAAATCCCTAGGAACAGTTAAGCCATTCCCAAAGCCTATTATATATACCTATAAAGCCTATTATACATATATATTATATTTCATATACCTATTCTGTACATCCTCTTTGTTAGCAGAATCTCTCCTATTATGTAGAGACTAATTGGCAGATGCTGCTGATATTTTGAGACATTTTTGAATGTCCTTAATTGTCTGCATCACACTAAAAAAACCTCTTCATCCCTCTGGAAAATTCTACACCAGTTCAGGTACTTGCCATCCTTCTTGTTTTAAAAATAACATGCCATCAACGTGTTGTAACATGTGTCCACATCGACATTTCTCCTCCCCTACAATTGTAAGGCAACTACTAAGTCTGGGTGCAAATCCACAATGAACACAAAACATAGTTTTAGGGCAGAAAAATCAGCATTTGTTCTTAACATCACTCCTAACCAAAAAAAAAAAAAAAAAAAAAAGGAAAATAAGCATCACTTTCAAATTCAAGCTATTCCAGATAATTGCATCTGGAATTAATACCTGTATTAATACAGAGCACATCATAAACCAGACTGTGAGTAACTGCTGGAACAAGGATAAACATTACTTTATCTTTTTACTTTTTACCTTTTTTTTCCCAGTAATATTTCCTGATTTCTGCAGGTTTTCACTTAGGTTTTAGATGCAAACAATAGAGCTTCAGAATACCAGCACTTCCAAATAGCTTGAAAATATAAGCACCACTGATAGATTTCATTCTATGAAAATGACATTAACTGTCAACAAACCAAGTCCTATGAATGAATTAGGATTCCTTTTCTTTATTAAACTCTCCTAATCACACAATTACTGCTTGTCAGGACAAGTTCCCTATGCAGTCCTTCTGTCAACAACAAATAATCAGCTTCACCCACCTGAATATTTGGATAAACTATTAGAACTAATAATGGGGAGCCTGCATAAGTCCACTCTGTCTTCATTCAAAGCAAATGACACCAAGCAGACTCTGAGACCGAACAGGGCACTCATGTGCTCAGTTATCTCAGACACAGATGTTTTGGGTTCATCTGAGCAGCCACACAAGCCATTACCAGCTGAAAACGTGATCCATTCTCACCTGACAACCTTTTAAACTTGTTGCAGAGATGTCAGCATTCTCCCATCCCGTTTATGAGCAGGCAGAGACATGGCCCTGGGCACGAGCCTGTATCAGCCTCGGAGACACCCGAAATCTCCCTGCACTAACAACGCGCCAAAGTTAGAGAAGCTGTGGCTGCCCCATCCCTGGAAGTGTCCAAGGCCAGGCTGGATGGAGCTCTGAGCAACCTGCTCCAGTGGAAGGCCTCCCTGCCCACAGCAAGGGTTGGAATCAGATGATCTTTAAGGTCCTTCCAACCCAAACCATTCCATAATTCTATGAAAGCCGTTTTCTTCCCTTGACCACCTACAGCAGTTCCCCACATTTTCTAATAGGTAAGTCCTCTGACCTGGAGTTCATACACACTGAATCCTCAAATTCCTCACCTGGAGCCCCAGGTCTTGCCTTAATCCACCCTTAATTTTCACTGTAATTCCCAAAAGAGGGAACCCTGGAAAATGAAGAGGTATGCTGTTCAGTCTCTCTGCCACAGTTTACTGATGGAAATCAGATTTGGTCCCATTGTCCTCCCCAACACAAAACTAAAGCAGTCAGCTCAAATTACAAATGGCACGCAGAGAAATGCATTTTTCAAGAAGCTATTAGTGCTTTTTATACAGGATTATGGAATGAGGCATCACAAGCTGTGATGATATTAAAATAACCCTATGAATCCAGTAGGGGAAGAGCTTTGCTGGAAATCTTACATAAGGAAAAATTCCCTAGATTAAAGGATTTAAATAATGAGCTGTCAAACAAGGCTTCTAAGGGTCTTTACAAGATGAATTACTATTTTCGAATCCACACAGAACTTTGCTGTACTGCCCAGTGAAAGCCAATATGGCCATTTGTTCTATCACTCATGTTAACAGCCCAGTCAGGCCACGTCACACCAACAACTGCAATGCTTAATAGCCCACAAACCAGGGGGGATCCTCCTTCCTACGGGAAGGAGACATAAGGACATTAGAATGTGCAACTGCCAGGTCCTTAAGGCCTGGCTTTGCATTCTGCACAGCTACAGTCACAGAAACGACAGTTGGAACACGTAAAACTGAGGAGAAAATAAATTTCCTGGAACGACCCGAAGTTTCTGCCGCAGAATAAACACATCCAGTAATTCTGATCTGCTGCTGCCTGCACAACATAATCAGAAGAAGAATTTAATTAGGGAGCTGTTGGAAAGGCAGCAAACAAGAACCACGCATCCTCATGTGCACTTTTGTGTTCTGCTCTGAACACACAGCTCTTACACGAGAGGAAAATGAATTATTTTGCCAAAAATATGACAAGAGCTATTTACCAATAATCGGTGCTTGAGATTATCCTCAGTGTCAATGTCTAAAACTTCTGTAATAGAAGTTGCTAATTGAAATTCTCCTCTCCTGTCAGGACTTTAATACCCTCATGTCAACACCTACACTGCATAACTTCCTGCCATTTTTTTTTGTAACTTTCATCCTATTCTATACAAATGAAATCATTGTAAATACTTATTTTCCCAGAACTACTTATAAACCCACTGGTATTCTATACCTTTTTTTGTGTAACTGCATATAATCTATATGCATGCTTATGTAATATGTATATATAATGCTGTTTAAATGCATATATATATGTACACCCAAACATCTGAAAAACACCCAGTGCTTGCAGGTGCAGAATTGCATCTGCTGCAGCCAGTTGTTTGGATGTTTATCTTGACACTGGGCTCAGTGTTATCCTGGATACAAGTAGAAATTTAATTTGCTTTTGATTTTTGAAGAGGTCTAACAAAGTTAGGAAAGCTCTAAGAAACTAAGCTGAGCATCTCTAACCTCTGTTAGAGCCTTTGAGAGCAACATTTAACTGAGTGATACATTTCCATCCAGTTCAGTAATTCAGAGGTTAAAGGGGAGAGACTGGAGGGAGGAGAGAGGCTTCAGCAACTTCTTGCCAGTATTGAATTGTAAATAGAGGTTTCAGCCTCTCAAAATTCTACCTTTTGTGCAGATTTCATAAAGTCTTCACAGATATCAATTAGCATTATTCAAGGCCCACAGGTGTTTCAAATTCCTTAGATGCCCTGGTGATTTTAAAGTGCTTTTAAATGTATGTTTCTATAACCACTGTTATGCTTTCTAAACAAGCAAATTAAAATTCCATAGATTAGGAAGGCAGGGATTGCTTCAGTTCATTAGAGTTTGATCCTTAACTTCCATTTGCTGAAAATCCATTTTGTTAGGTAAGACTAAGCTTATATTACATTATATATTTCTTTTTTTTTCCCCCCAAACACTTACTTCAAATTAGCTCTACAATTTCCTCCAAAAACTTCTCAAAAGTATGTACTTTTGATTTAATCCAGGGGTACTGGTCTAGTGGAGAGCACACTGAACATACACATGTTCTACAACCTTTAAAAAACTAAAGCTGAATTGGAATTTATTTTCTTAAGGGGAAAATCACAGTAATTTTGAGAATTTCCAGCTGTAACTACTGATTCCCTAACAAGGAGCAGTTCAATTCTACTATGGCGAATAAGCATGAATTAGGGATTGGTAGAAAATAAACAGAATAGATTACAACTAATGTTAAGAGAAGGTATTTGGATGGCCTGTGAATAAAGCAATGAAATGGCTACAGGTATTTTGGTAACATGGAGGTGATCAATTTATCCACACAAACTACTACATAAACTACAAAAACAGCTACATTAACTGATAGTGCTTCCTTCCTCTGCACCAGCAGCAAACTTTGTTAGCAACTAATAAAGATATCTGCTATTTTAGAGACATGTTCCTCATGTTTGCTTGTTAAAGAAAAACAGAATACCAGAAACAAAACCCACAGGAAAATTTCTGTGTTACAGCAAACAGCAAGCTAGGATCAGCTCAAACTGAAAGAGGAAAAGAAAAGGAAAAACACTTGTCTGGATAATGGCTTTGAGTTTTTCAACATACAAATTTCATGGAAGTTTCATTCACAAGAACACTGTAAACTCAGCATCGTTCCCACTGCCAGCTGAACATGCCCCAGATACAAAAGCAAAGGGCTGATAAAAACACACAGCAGTGGGAAAATGCTCTGTTAAATCACTCGCTACCTGATGCAAGTTGGGAAAAAACCTCCCATTCTCCTCTTGCTATAAATGCAGGTAGACATTTGCCCCATTCTCTGGATTCTGTGTCTGTCTTGTGCTGCTTCTCTTGCTTTATGAAAATGATGTTCATGTCTTGCTGGAAGCCTTTACAGATCTGGGATTACGAAAGTGAAGCCAGAAACAAACAGCTGGCACTGCAGGAAAATCTCTCAGCTAAGCAGAGGCCCAGCTAAGAATTCTGTAACATAACATGCTTTGTTCACCTACAAAATACCTATATTTAGAAAAGACACTATAAACCATTATCAGTTACTGTCTACACAAGACTGGCTATACAAGACCTATTCCCCTGTGTTCTTCTGAAACATATATACAATTGCCAGTAATTTTTTGCCTGGTACTTTACTGTATAAACAGCCTGTTAGAAAAGTCACCATCACCGGCAAAGCTCCCCCCAGCTAAACCCCTCTTTTGGCTTTGCCAGACTGTCTTTTTAAACAGGAAGCTGAAACACATAGGTTATCTTCTCTTTTTCTTTTTAAATAAGGATGGTATCTTGGTTTAAACTCTTTCTTAAATACAAATACTACTTTTAAGTCTTCACTGAAAATACTTCAAACATCAAGATTACCCTTTACCCAACTGCTCCCACACACATCAGTAACACAATATTAAAACAAAAGCAGACCTTTCCATAACTCATATTCCTAAGTCTGTGAATCAAGGTTTAATTGTCTTCATTTTTGCTTTAAAATATTGTGCATAGAAACTACTTTATATAACCTGCAATGATGAAGTGTAATTTAAAGAACAAACTTGCTTTATTTCTGGGTGTACATGTAGGGCAAGCATAAGATCTGAAAAACATCATGTTAGAGGGTGAGAGTGACAGGACTGGTGACTTTAGAAAAGGGAGACAAAGCACTGAGGCCCAGAAGAGGTGCCAAGACAGTCTGATTGCTCATCAAGACAAAGGGGAGTGAAACTTGGATTAATAAGTAACTCCCATCAAATGATTTGATGGGAAGTGCTGCCCATGAGTTCATCGGGACTGGTCTACGGACAGAAGGGTCGCCCCATGTTCCCCCTGCCCATCACCCCTTCCCAGCCTGGCACTGGCTGTGGCCCTCTTGCAGCTCTGGGATGGACTGACTTGGCTTGCTAAGCTGGCAAAAAAAGGTAGCACCAAATGACAAAAAAAAAAAAAGGAAGTGGGAGGAAGAGAGAGGGAGGAGGTTGGCAGAGGTTTTTGGTGGCAGCGAGTGACGAGGTGAGCTCTGCTGCACTAAGTGGCTGCACTGTGAATGTGAAGCTCTGCGAGGCTGAGCTGGTGGAGCTGCATGGGCGGTTCTGAGGAGGATTTGCTGCTCTTCCCCTCCTGGCCACACATTTCCCACAACCTCCCTCGCTGCAGCCCCGCTGTCGACCCCTCAGCAGCTCAATTCAGCTTTCTAGCCAAGCCAAAAGGCATATTTCTGTTTCTCTCTGTATTTCCTACCAGCCCAGCAAGCTCAACTGGCTCCTTCAAGAGGAGACAAGCACCAGAAACAGCTCAAGGGAGGGTGCTGGGCTGCCCTTCTGGCAGTCAGATTGTTTGGGCAACAACGAGTTCTTGGACAAGCTCAGCAGCTCTTAAGGAACTTTTGGCTGCAACCCCACACCAATCTCTTCAACACCTGCCTCCTTCTGCCTCCCCCACCTCTGAGCAGCACAGGTGCTCCTCCACACCTCGGAGTGCACTCAACAAACAGGAAAACTTCTTTGCTCCTCTTTCCGAAGAGCTGAGCTGGCTCATTAAGAAGCCGGTTAAACCCTCGTACCAGCAAGGAAATGGGTGGGATCGTGAAGAAAGGAGAGGGTAGGACCTGTGTAAACTGAAATATCAAAAAACCACAGCTGAAAAAAAAAATACAGTGGAGAGCATTTAAATAGAGGAGCAAAGACCTTATGGAATTCAATCTGAAATATGTATGTACTCTAAGACAAACTTCGTGCTGAATGATGCTTCCTTAAAAAATAAAAACGACATTGCTGCTTCCTTTAGACCAACAAAGGGCAGAAATGAACTCACACCTTTGCTTTACAATTGGGTAGAAATAAAAAATTATTTTTAAGGTATTACTTGCAGTAACACCATTAACTAGAAATCTCCTGCACATTTACCTTTCTTATTTTCACGATTTTTGCAGGTAATGAGAAAAACCAAACTTAAATGATCTAATGAAAAACAACCTGGAGCCAGGATTTGCCATTTTCTCTGCAGGATACACAGATATACTTTATATAACATTAGATATCACCTTCTGTCTGTGAGCCAGGACTCCTGAGGAGGTGCCTTCCACAGCAAGGACAGGTCTCAGTGGTTCTCTACAAACACAGCTGTACAAAATAATATGAAAAAAATCCTGTATATCAAAGCTGCACTTGGTTCAGCTGTAAACCGCAAAAGACTTACTGATCACAGGTTTTTTACTTCAGATTTCCAAATGCAGCTGGATACTGGTGCTCCAAGGAAGTAGCTGGGCTAATCTGGTAACTCTGCATTACTTCAGGCAAGATCACACTGATCATGTTTTGCTTTTAATCCCACATATAAAATCAACCAAGTGAGTAAAGTGGAGGTCTTCATTCAATTCCCAATTTTGCTTTTGCTATAAATCTCATCATAGTCTTCATTTCTCCTGAAAACAAGGAGACAAGACTACTTTGCTCTGTAGCTTTGAACAGTCCAAATATCCCTTGATTGGCCGTAACTCAAGGAATTATTAGGAAAATACACTAGAAAAAGGAGCAACTGAATAGAAGGAGGATAAAAATCAACAATTCAAGGGTGTGAGATGAAATTAATGATGGGTTTTAAATGAAAACAATGCATTTTTTAAAAAGTTTATGCCAGACATAGGGGCTTCGACCATGAGCTGAAAACATTTTGGGTTTTTTTCCCAGTTACACAAACAAGCACTTAACTCAAATACCACATGCATTGGTTTGGGGTTTTTTTTCCTGAGACCTTAAAGTAGTGAATTAACAGCTACTTTATAATGTAAGTAATAAAAGCAGTTAAATTCAATCACTTCTGTGCAGTTAGCAGCCATACAGCTTGCCCCCCTCCCCAACTGAGTCACAACCATCTTTTGGCTGCTGCTATTTATTTTCTGTTGGACAGTCGAGAATAGATGATGTTCAAACAGAATTCTTGCACACACTTAACAATTCACTGGCCAGTAACTGGTTTGATGTCAACAGCAGAAACAAATTCTTCATCTCTTTCACAATTAATCCTGTGGCCAAAGGGTGGCCAACACTTATCACTGGTAACCACGGTCATATCCTGGGGTTTATTCTTTTTCCTTCTCTGAGACACCAGTAAAATAAGGCTGACCACTCACTTTACCAGAAAAAGAAACACTAAAAGAAGAACCACTTCCTTCTGGTGTTCAAATTCACCACATCTTTAGATTTGTTTCAAGTTTGTGCAGCTGACAGGGGGCAGAATAAACATTACTGTACAAAAAATGCTGACACACCGACTGAACCACAGAGCAGCTGATCTTATGTGAGTCCGTAATAATGAACTCCCTGATGGAGTTTTCAACTTGGAAAACCCGATGTGTCTTCTATTTTAGATTCCTTTCAACAGTTAACAACTAAGGGCCTCATTCATGGGGTAAATTTATCTTGGGAAATGCCCTGGAAGCACAGACTGTACTCTTCCTATGTACAGTGGCTTACTATTTTCTGAAGATTTATCACATACATTTCTCAGTAAGAGATTACATTTCATTATTCCCAAAACTGAGTGTATTATACATATTATGCAGCACTTTCACTAAAAAATACAGGATTTTTTCATGATTCCTCTGAATAGTCTTACCTTGTTATACAAACCTTGTAATTTAAGGGATTTAGGCTCAATCATTTTATCCTTCTTTTTTATTATCCAGTGTTTATTTATTGTTACAGCAGCAGCTGAGGGAAGCATTTGGAAAGATCTCACAAGGAGAAATTCCTGTTGGCTTTTTCCATTGTAAGTGTCCAGCCAGCTCCTGTATAATCACACAATAGCTAGTGAATTAGGAGTGTGGTTTTTAATTTATTGCAAGATTTCTTTTTTTTTCGGCAACACAGATCTCCAGTCCAAGAACCATATCCAAAGTCTAGATGGCACTGGATTCTGGTTTCAGTTCATTCTTTACTTTGGCCCTGATGTGAAATACAACTCAACCCCCCAGTGGAATGTAGCTGAGCTTTGCTAAGACTTCTGTGACTCTGCCATGCAGGGATCTGCATGAGAAAGCCAAAGAACCAGAATAAAAAGACACAGGGTGAATATTTATATAACTATTAAATGACAAACACTATTCTCTTTTGTTGCTAGAGGGTATAATTCCACCTCCTGAGAGCATCATCCCCTCTGAACTAAACAAAAGAACTGAAGAAACTGAAGAAAAAAAAGTTGTATTTTAACAAATTATTCATTTAGGTTATATTTTAAACTATGATTTGCATTAAAAAATGTAGCTCTAGGTGATAAACAACTCAATTACTTATAGGTAAGGGTTCAAAATTCCTTTGGGTTTAAACCCTTCTCTGCCAAAATATCCCATTACAGGCTGATTTCTAGAAGGATAGAAATGCAAGCAAGCTTTACTCAAAGTAGTTGAAAGAGGTCTCAAAGTCTATATATACATGTAGAAAGAAACTTGGATCTCCTTGAACACAGGAAAGCCTGTTACCTTCTGACCCCCAGAACTCAAGGAAACCGGTTCAGAGGTTTATAGGAGGGGTTTGAAGCCAACACACAGGTTTGGTAACAGCAGCTGTTCTGCCTGAGCATCTCCAGAGCTCAGGAGCCCTTTGGTTCATAACTACTTTGATATGTGTAAAATCTGTGCACTCTTTGCATCAATATTTTACTGCTCAGGAGGGGACAAACCACAAGAGAATCCACCACTTATACTGCACTTCCTTGAATTTCCTGAAGATTCCCAAGGTAGATGGACAGCAACACCAAAAGAGCAATGGAAAGGGTTGTACCACCAGCCAACACATGGGATAAGGGATGAACAACACTGCACACTTGTCAAGAGAGCAAATGTTCTGAAAGCAGGAGAATTATGTTCAACTGAAAGACCAAACAAGAAACAAGGGAATTATCATGTCAGAAAAAGAAGGAGAGGCCACGTATTCTGAAATAAACATTTTAAAAGGCACAGGACAGTGTCTGAGAGCAAGAGGGTTGTTATCTGTACCCAGAAGGATGAGGCTGCAGTCTGTGCAAACAAAAAAAGAGGTGAACAGGATTTAGCTTTCGTGTGTTCTAGAAGCAACACACAGCAGTCTGGACCAGAACCAAACTGGTTTAATTTCTTATGGCCCTTAATGACACGAATAGATCCTGTATTCCTAAATTGCACCCTGAGCAATGACTAACACTGATTTAATACATTCCGGCACATTTTGACATGACTCAGTGACAGGTGGCCTAGGCTTTTTTGTTGGGTTATTTTGTTGTTTGGTTGGTTGTTTTTTGTTAATTAAACAGCTTTTGTGACGATAAGAGTCTCAGTTTCAAGTTCTTTGTCATGTTTCCAGTCTACTGTAATTCAGTAATAGCTGGCAGAGGTCTGGGATTACTTTTCTTTTAGGCAGCATTTAACTGTTTTTGATATCACAGCTCACCAGACTATTATAAGAGAGGTGATCTTCAGTACCAGGCAACATTTCAACTCTTAACAATCAAACTGCATTCCTTTTTAGAAGCTTGAAACCATAAAAGCGAAATTTTTACACACAAGATTTTCTACCTTTTCCAATGATTCTGCTTTTCTAAATAAAACCAGAACCCATTTATCATTTTTCATTTGAGGGCCACATCAGATTTTTTTCCTGGCACAGAGGGAGGTTTCCTTCAGTCACCTTATTTTTTTTTTGCAATAAGGTAGAACTTCCTCTTGGTAAAAATGGTTACTACAATTTTCATGTCTGTTGGGATTAGTTCTTCTATGACAAAACCTCTCCCACCCACTGACAGCCTCAGTTCAGTGTTATCTCAAGTTGTCCTGCAACCTGATTTATGTCTGAAACACTTGATGGGCTTTTTATTTATTCAAGTTGAGGATTCCAGTTGTACTGTACCTCATTTTAAAGTCTCTTAAGCTTTATATAAATCAGAATTTTGATGCTTTCAAAAATTACACATCTGGAGAGAAACAAACTTTGTTGGTAAATGGATCACATGTTACTCCCTCCTCTTTATGTCTTCTATGCAAAAAATAAAGAAAAATAAAATCAAAAGCCAAAAACAGAGAAAAGAGTTTGCAGGGCATCACAGGGGGAAAGAACAGAGTGAGAACACTACAGGCTTCTTGGGATACTGTGTCAACTGCTCTCACCAAAATATCTGCTTCAATAAAATGCCTCGAAATGGTGCACTTTACCCCCAGCTTCAAAGAGCCAGACACAGCAAGCACAGCACAGGCTGGAATTCACCCAGAATTCCCCACCGAGAAGACGCAGAAAAATATAAATAAATATCATCTCATTTTGCCATCACTGCTTAAAGACACCAGCCACGACAGAAAAGCCCAGTGACAGACAGAGAAGCACATTTGCCTCTGGTTACTTCACCTTCTTGCACACTGCCTGTCACTTAATTCTTCTGGAAATACACATTGTGGGGTTTTATAAACATCATTTTCATTTCCTTTCCAGGGAGTTGTCTATCAACAGTCATTATTATTGTGCCTAACTATGTCAACTGCAAGGAAAAGTTCCAGCTTTCTATCCAAACATCCCTCAGCTTCTTCCTCAAAGACCTAGAAGGAAACAGAAGGAAGAACAATATAAAAGCACTGGAGCATATGTCTATACACTTTCCACCTTCAAAATAGAAAAATCACTGACTCAGAAATACCCTGAGCTGTGGAGGGTTCTCTAAGCAATCAACAGAACGTATCTTGGCTCTTTACAACTCAGAATTATATTTTTCGTTATCTTTTTTATGTCTTCCTTAGACAAATGCAGGGGTAACCTCTCAAGGCACGTGAGGATCTCTGTGGTAAGAAGGCTGGGAGTAAGATCAGGGTGTCCAGGGTCTGGGGAAATACAGACACTGCCTTAAATGAAACTAGAATTCTAATCTCAAATTGGTTTATTGATGAAAAACCTTCCAAAGCCTCTGTCAAGTGTGGTGTCCAAGTGAGTGAAGCGGAACAGGACTTTTTCTCCAAAACACAGCATGGTGTGTTTTCATAGCAGGTGGAAAGGAACAGCAGAGTGGAATTCTGCCTCAGCAGGAGGTGATGGAACCACTTGGCTTTTCTAGCAAAAATAGTGGGATTTTTCAACATTCTCTGTTACTTTTTGAATTTGCTGGACTCCTGCTTGTGAAGCAAGTGCTTCTTTGGAGCACAGCCTCGAGAGCTCTTTGTTTTTCTCCATCTACTTTGACAATATTGAATTTTTGGGCAGGTTTTAAAGACTTAATCTCATTAAATAAGTCAAAAAGTGATGCTTTGGAAATAAGCACTTCCAGCTGCTGTTATATAACGACCACCTTCAGCTATGGCATGTCTTCTCTAAAATTCTCTCAAATAACTGTTTACAATTGTTGCATCTGTGTAGCATTATGCATTTTCTTTGATTTTGATGTACAAAAAGAACTGCTTTAGGCCCAATCCTGGAGTGGATCTAGAAGATGCAAACAAAACAAGTACATCTCTCTATAAAAGAATCATAGAATATCCTCAGTTGGAAGAGGCACTTAAGGATCATCAAGTCCAAATGCTTACCCTAAAGATGCTACAGTCTGTTTAAATTAAAAATAAATCAGCATCCAATAAAACAGCACTTCCTAAAATGTCTAACATACAAGCATAGCAAAGAAAACATCAAATAAACCTTAAATCTACTGGCTTCTAAAGTGCATAATAATCTTACGTGTCCTGTGTAAATATATTAGCTACTAAATGCTTTAAAACACAAAACCCCCCAGTTCTTCTGTGGTATTAGTCAGAGACAACATTAATTTGGAACTTAAAGGAAGAGATGCCTAAAATGTAGGTAATGCAGTGAATAATCTTATCCTGATACATTTGCATTCATTAAAAATGCCACCGAAACTCACAGAGCTTTGGTTCAGATTAAAAAAAAAAAAAAAAAGAAAAAACCCCTCCTTTGTTCGGTGTCAATAAATTAATAACAACACTCCATGTGCAGAATTCCAAGCTGCCTTTGTACACAAAGTGCCCCAGTGCCATGAGGCAGCGAGGCTCTCACAGCCCAGTCCCTTTGATCCACACATGTGAGGAGCTCACACCCAAACACTCTCTCAGTCTTCGTGCCTCGGCTCCCCAGGGGCAGAACAGCAGTTTGAGTGTCAGACTTGTTAAGCAAGAGGAGGAAAATGCTCCAGAAACAGTCACACAGTTTGTTAGTTCCAATATTAACTGTCACTTTTGATCAATGGTGTTTTTACCCTTACAACTAATTCCTGAGTGCTAACACTGCTCTTTCGATGGTTCACCAAGTTCATGAATAAGCCATGAAAAACAAACTCCCAAGAGGCTGGCAAAGATTTGGCAATTTCTATTTCCAAGGTAGACAAACCAGTATTGCTAATTTTGCCTTCTCTCCTCAGTCTCTGACATAACAGTAACCTTTCTTGAACTCCTCTCATGTTGGATTCTTTCCTCCCCTAACTTTCAAAACTTCAGCAAGCTTCCCAATCCTTTCCTTTCCATGGATTCTCTGAAAAAAACCACCCAAACCAATCCACATGCACAGCATTTCTTATCCCATTTCTGGCCTCTCACAGCCTCGCTCTCCAGTGGACAGAGCGAACCATTCTATTAACGGGGATATGCTCCGAGGGTTCACAGCAAGCATCCAGGAATGCTCTGCGTGTCTGTGGAGAGCACTTGTGCCTCACATCTCAAAAACAACACGCTGAGATCACCAAAAAGATTGCTGGACCTTGCAAAGGCATAAAAAAAAAAGCTGTCAGGGCGAGAGAGGGAAAGCCATTCATGCTTGGTGAGAAAGGTAGAGGTATTTAGGAGCAAAACTATTCATTTCTGATTGAAAACAATCAAAGGCCAAGGAGAAAGAGGCATTTTGTTGTCTTACTGTATTCCAAAACACGCTTTTACTGATGGAGCAGAGAATCCTGGCAGGGAGGGTGGCTGAGGCAGAGAAGTGGATGAACCCAGGGTATATAAAGAAATCATTTGCCAAAGGAGGAAAAACCATGGCCCAAATGGGCTGGGAATGTTAAAGAGGCAGCAGCACGACAAGAAAATGATGGGACTGAACAATAGCAGGATATCCCTGGGTGTCAAAGGCCCAAAAGCCCAGTGGCACTGGAGAAGCAAAGGCAGAGCATTAGTGGGGTTGTTTATGTTGGGGGGTGTGAAGGTCAGCCACTTACGGGCACTTAATGTCAAGTGACATTAACAGGGGACAAAACAGGATCTGACTTTTAAACTGACACTTTGTTTTTCCTGACTTCTAATGAGATATAATCTGAAGGGCTTCGAGAGGGACAGGCAGCCAGAAGAATTCTTTGTTAATGCGAGGAGATAAACAACAGCAATTAGCAGTGGAGAGGAAGGGTTAAACCAGCTTAAGACAAACAAACAAGCAAACAATATCTTTCTTCAATTCAGGCTAAGAGATTCTCGTTTCTTCCATAACAGAATGCAGATGATTCACAGCTGTTTGGCATCTGCTGCACTTCTACCTAGAGAATGTGTTCTCTTTGTCATTAGATACCTCCAAACGCAGGGAGGGGAGGACTCACATCCCATTTACTGGAGCATGAGCATCCTGTATGTTATTAAAAGGTTCCTTAAACATTTTTGATGGTGGAAATCAAGAGAGAGAGACCCACAGGCACAATATAAACACAGTATCTGCTTACCTACACTTAAGAAAGGACATTTTCACTTAGACAGCTATTTAATTTTCTCTTAATGCAGCTATTTAATTTGTGAAAGAATCTAAAAGCATCACCCTTCAATTCTAAGCAAGATTTTTAATATGTATATTGTTAGCAAATAAGAAAAATCTTGCCATTAGAAAGGCCAAAAAGTGTCAGTTCTTCTGATTTATGATCAGAAAAATCTCATGTTTACAGGATGATTCAGAAAATGTAGTTGTTACTGAGCTGCAGCATTTTACTAATACAAGAAGAGCCAAACTTTTGCTTCTTTTGTTTTGAAATGCTGAAGTTTCTGACCAAGTGAATTTTACGTATGCCAGTGATTCAAAGCTAAAAAAAAAAAAATTATGCACTACTTTTGGCATCAAGTTATTCTATAGAATCACATGGATGAAATAACTCAGTTAAAACAGCTGTGCAAAGTACTCAAATTGGCTTTCTTTCTTCCTTTCCAATAAACCTCTAGCCTCCTTGGAAATTCCTATTTTTTCCAGACCTCAGTTTGCTTGGCTTATTTGCTAATCTGTCATCCTTCACAGGCACATACTCTCTTATTTTCTACAGCTGTGGACGTACAAATTTCCATAAAAACCTACACATCTCCACTTAAAAGATCAAATTCAGAAGCTCGAAACTTGCTACAGCAGGAAGGAATAAGAGCAAAGCACAAGGAGTAGTTATCTAGATAAATTCAAGTATAAGATGTGAGACATTTCCCTATTTTCTCTTCTAAAAGAAATAAAAAAAGCATAAAGTTTCCAAGGTAATACAAACACACCTATAGGAGTGCATTTGAAATCTATCTGTGCTAACCCTGTAACAGTCCCAAAAGATTAAGAACAGACACTTTTCCTTAATGCAGTATTTTAAAATGAATGAACAGCAACAAATGCAAAGTTGTGGTCAAAAGATCCCCAAATTTAAATCAGTTGATATGTAAACCCACTATAAATGGCACGAGATTTGCATACACAGGCTAAATGTGGGCACATATATCAGCCCTCTTTATTTGTAAATTCCTGACAATAAGAAGCCCTGAAATAACAGTAAATATTTCACAATTACTGCCAGAACAAACATCTGCCCAACAGGGCAGGGTAAGACAATTCCACAGCCCGTCCACCCTCATGGCTGAGCCCATGAAATACTTGTTTTAGGAGAAGTGGAAGAATTTTTCCAAGTATTGTTTGAATGATCCCCCGTCCTCCCTTCCCCCAGAGCTCTGCACTAAGATTAATGAAGTAGTTCATGCCTTTCAGAGATACAGGAAGCTGAAAGAATGACTAAATATTCTTCAGTTGTGTTTTCAATCTAGTCTGTGCAACTCTCCTGAAACTCAAGACTCTGATAAAATTACAGGCCTTTAGCTCCCAAGGAACCAGATACCTGGAGCACAGTCTTGTTCATGCCCTGATTTTCTAAAATTATAATTATTATAGATTATTGGAGGAGTAGTGGCATAATTCCTTGGGTAAAGTATCTCAAATTCAGAGAGGCACAACGAAAACACATTTTAAAAGGCAGTTATGGAAACTGTGCCTGGATAAGGTTCTGTGTTTTTTTTTGCAAAAGGCAGATAAGCTACTTCTCTTTGCCAGTTGCTCACATGTGATTATGGATAATCACAGATGTTATCATATACACAACATCCAAACAATATCTTTTTGCTTTAAAAAGAGGTTTGATTGAAATTATAAAAGCCAAAACCTGCTATTTTTCTTACCATTATAAATAGACATAGAAAATACTACTAGGAAACATTTTTGGCTTGCTGACGGTGGTGACAGGTATCATTCCAACAATCACCAAAATTAACCAAATATAACAAACACCAGATGGAAATGCAAACAACTTTCAGTATATGTGAAGCAGTAGCAGAAATATGTTATGCTCTTAGAAAGAAGTTTATTTCCTTGTAAAATTTATTGTTTGTGTTTATAGAGCTTTCTGGCCAGAGGTCTGAGCAAAGACTGCACTTCAGGCTATTCATCAAAAGTCCTACACACAGCTTCAAAAAGTCCCAGTGTCACAGAGCTGCAAAACAAACTATTTAGCTTGTAATTCTACTTGTAATTTTGGAATTGATTTGACCAGCAAACATCTGGCTATTGTTCCACGATCAAGATGAAACAATTGACACTTTTCCATTTATTTGCAGGTTAATACCTTGGCATGACATATTTTAAATAAGTGGTCTTATGCAAAGATATCTTTACATTTACACAGCAGAGCTGCAGGCAAATGTCATTACTAACCCTTAACTGTCCTGTTTTTAGAGGGCTCAGACTGCCAGGCTCTGGCTGGTGCTGCTCAGCGAGTTTTCCCTCCCTGGGACAGGACCCAGCTGCAGCCTCGTGGCTCTGCCGCCCTTGCAGTCACACAGCAGATGCACTGGCCTCTTTCACACTAAAAATTTATACCTACCAGCATTGCTTATGTATTATTCCTAACAAATTAGCACAGGTCCTGCCCCAGCAGTGGCAGTTCGCCACTGAGGGTGAAGCTGTGTTATAACTTTCACTGAAGTTGAATTGAGTTCTGTGTCTCGCTGCTTGCACCTGGTATCCTGCTATAAAAGGAGATTTTGGACTTCACCTCTCCTTAATACAGAACTTGAAACTGAAGTCTCAGAGAACACATGCTTGCTACTGAGGCATGTAATTTCTTCCTTCCTCTTTGTTCCAAAATTATTCACGTTACCTACTTGATGGAATAAAAAAAGCCCAAGCTTCAAGTCACACAAGAATGTGGCAGATCCTCGTCCCAGGGACCCTGCTCTCAGTGAAGTGCGTGCTGTCCTGTCAGACAGAAAGTAATTCCTTGTTCCTGAACAACAAAACATGTATTTACTACAGATACTCTTTCAGGCATTTAAGAAATATTTTTGTTGCTTTGCTTTTGTCATTTTATCAATGCTCTAGTTGTGTTCAATGGCATCCTCCATTGTCCAGAGCAGCAGGATGACAGACCCAATCACTGGGACTTGACATTAACGTGCTCACATTCCACGGCCTGATTATAAAAGCCATGAAAGAGTGAATTTAATATATGGCAGAACACCAGAATTTTTTTTCTGTTTCCAGTTCTAGAAACCATCTTTCTGATCTTGAGCATCAACCAGGCCCACAAAGTTTTGTGTCCTTCCACTAGGCTGGTTTTGTTAATTCTCCTCTTCTCAGGCCCTCCAAAAGGGCAGAGGATGTTTCCTCCATCACTGACCACACCTGCTAAACTTGAAGATCAAAATTATGTCTTTGCTGACAAAAATGTTATTAATTTTCCATCACTAACACATGATTATTTATACAGCTCTACCAGCAAAGAGGCAAATGGAAATTCACTGAACATGGCATCAACACCATCATTACTGCAACAACCCCATTCACTCTGAGACTAAATGAGCTACAGTTAAAATTCTTTTAACTGCTGGAAAATGCCTATTTACATGAGCATGCCAAGCAACACTGTCAACAGAGGAGATGCCCCAGGTCACTTGCAACCATGAGAATTTTAAGGAGAACTGCTCTGAAGGCAAAAGGATAACGGTTCATCCTTTTTAATCGGCAGGGACTTGCTTGCATTTAAGTTCCTGTATAAAATTACATTAAGATTTGGGAGGGACTGTGCTTTAAATATGGTTCAAGCTAAAAGAATTAAAATGTGAAACGACACAGTGGTAATTCCTGCAGTAAATGACAGGGTCAGCTGTCCTGCACCTTCTAAAAGGAGGAGGCAAAACACCTCGCAAAGGAACACAAAATCCCCAAAGAGTTTCTAACGCCTCATTTTGCCTCAACAGACCAGGACACTGAGCCTTGTAGCACCAACAATTCTTTCAGCCCAGAGACAGAACCAAGGCCAGACAAAAGTGACTTTGTGCAGCCAAAATGGGCTGCAGCCCCCAAAAAGCGCTCTCGCCGCCGCCCAGCGCCGGCAGGAAATCATCGCCGCCTCGAGCCTTGATCTGCCCACGTGGAGCGGAGCTGGCCGGCCACAGACCGGCCTCTGTTCTCCTCTAATTGTCAACATCTGCTCTGCAGATAGACGAATAATTTCATGACACACACACAAAAATCTCTCCTACTGACTCCAAAGGTTGTTGGTTTTCATCTTGACCGTTGAAATCTGACACTGAAATGAAGAGAGGGCCTGTTTTACTCAGAGGTTAAGGTTTACATTCTTCTGAAAGATGCCATTAAAATGGAATTTAGGGTAGGTAGGAAAAGCTGATGTTGCTGGCTATTACTTTCTAAAATCAGGTGGCCAAATAAATGTTGGCAGTTGAGATAACACATCATTTTCAAATATTGTTGGCAAATGGAGCACCTGTCCATGGTGTGGGCTCTGTAGTAGCTGATTTTCTGCCCTAAAAGTTCAGTGTCAGAAGTTATGATTTTGTAGATAACTTCCACCTCTGCTTACAACTGTTAAAGAGTACTTTGACAACACATCATCTTTTTCCCCCAAGGTCATCCAGGAGCCCAGGACTAAGTATTTCTTACCAAAAATTTGCTCTTCCATCCTTACACAGGACACAGGCTGTTTATTTCTCTTAATGGCATAAGCACTGTTTCATTTTTTTGTCCTTTCCTGAGATGCAGCAGATAAGAGATGACACCCAATTAAAAACTCTTGCCTCAAGAACAAAATTCTCCTTCCTTGTCCACTTAGATGAATCAGAAGCATGTTCCATGTGAGTGTATCTTAGATCAAACTTCATATTCTGTACCAATCTGCTCACTGTTAAACATGTTAGTGTGACATATGAGAGGTGATTCCTTGGCTTGATTCATGCCAAGTACAACAAATCTCAACTCAAAACATCTTACCCCGGAAAAAGTGAGGATGCAGATGTACAATGGACACATTAACATGACCTGAGTTTCATTTAAAAGAAGAAACACATGTGAGGACAGCTTGGCAGCACTGTCACTTGAAAACTCAACTTTCCTGCTCTTTCAAGTGAGACATCAGAGGTTCCAAGACTGCCAAGCATTTGAATGGAGAGGTTTCTAATTTATTTTCATTTCACAATCACAGATGCATTTATTTATTTCTAATAGCAGAGTGCCAATATGAAAGCTATGAATGAAACTCCAGGGATATGGCCCTACTGCAGTTTTAGACTGTCACCAGGCCTGGCTAAAAAAGGAAGGGGAGGAAGGAAAAAGGGAGATGCACAGATGCATCACCATGGGCTTGTCTGCAGCCCTCATTAGCAACGCCACTCTTCATGATCAGAAGTGGAAGACTGGAAACAGAAATAATTAAAGAACAAATCACAAGGGGAGGGAGTCCTTGCCAGTACAATTCTCAGACAGTCTTCCAGGACCGGAACATACCGTGACCAGGCTTTCCGGACTCACTCCTGCACACAGCACAGGTTGACTGTTGGCTGAGTATGGAACACAACTATAAAACCCCCAATCCTTTCTCCTTTAGCTAAAATGCTCAGGAAATGCACAGAAGGAAAAGAACAATGAGAACATAAAGCTAAAACATGGTCCTTTTAGTGTCTTGCTGAAGCACACACTATACCCAGGTCCACTGCAATGACTTCTTTATCTCTCTCTCTGGCTTCTAGGATAATAAAGCTGAGATTTCCCTGCAATTTCCCAGCTGTAAATGCTGTGACAGTTCCATTGCTTTTTGCTTGGGTTCAGTGTTACCTTGCTGGCCTGGCAGGACTCCAAGTGGAGTCTGTCAAAGTGTATGAGCAGTGCTTATCACAGTCTGGTTTGTCTCAGGAACATTAACGTGGTTTAAATGCAATTGCCAACCTGGTGACCAATTTATCTCCTTCCCCCGAGGCCTTGACTCTATGATAGAGCATTTCCTGGGCAGAGTATTGTTTTCTCCTCAAGATATTATTAATCTGCTGCTTTCTTGCACTCATGGCTGGTTGGTTACATTTCAATTCGAAAACTACTCAGCAATCTGCTCCTTGCAAAATGAACGGGCAATGAGGGATGTGGTGAACTTGTGGCTCTTTCGTGAAGCATCAGGGAAAGACAAAATTATATGGGGGAAGAGATGAAACTGAGAATGAAGTGAGAAAGTGAAAGCTGCTGAGTGTTGTCATAGGCATAAAAACCAATTCCAAAAATTGCAGTGGAAAATGGCAAAAAAGTTTAGGACACACGAAAGACCTGGCCATGCAGTCCCAATGTCCCCCTAAATTACACAGTGTCAAACAGATGGGAGAAGTAAGTCTGGTATGTATGTTGAAAATAGATTTCAATTAATTTGCATTAAAAAGAGTAACTATTATGTGATATTTGGCCTTATTTTACTCGCTTTGAACAAAGAACATGGGCATGAAAATTTGCTCTCAAGAATTCACAATTCTGCTGCAAAGGGGCATAAAAAGGACAGGGAATGAGAGATGGAGAAGAGAATTGAGAACACACAAATTAACTGAGACAAAAATCAAACCACAGGCAGACCAAATAAATGTGGTCCAGAAGCCTATTTGTGCTCCATGGCTGTGGAGGACCATTTGTATAACATGTGCAGTCTGATGTAAAAAACAAACACCCAAAAACCAACAAAACAAAAAAAAAAACCCCAAACCATGACCTTAACAAGCTACATTATAGACAGCACACTTATTTTGTCTTTACTGCCTAAATATAAAGATTAAAACATTCTTTTAAGTAAAATTTGAACCATTCGTTAAACAGCAAGAATTTGCCTTAATTTCTCTTTAGAGTTTTATAAAATAATCATAACCCTGAGATTAATATGCTCATGACTATATTTATTTCATTCTGACATTATTACAGTACAGGTATGCAAAGAATTATCCAAGATAAATACAGACCTCTTGGCATGCTATGAAACTATACACCTCAAAATAATAACTCCTTTAACTGCACAGACTTTCTGAACACCTATCCTTTGTGTTGACAGGCATGATTAAGATCTACTCCAATAAATTCAACACCATAAATGAATGGTGGCTAATTTGTCTAATAAAAGAAGTGTGGTAACATCTGCTTTTTCTGTTTCAGCAGCTCTGAAGAAATCACTGCAGTTTGCAGCAAGCACTAAGCCCTCCTACTCTGCCTGCCAGCAGCATCAGAATTTTCAGTTTAAGGAATTCTACCTGTAAAATGCAGAGTATGGAACCGCTGGGTTCACATTCCTCCACCTTCTCCTGAACGGTGGGAGTGGTCACTGCGAGTGATGCAAAAGGTTGAACCCACCCCCATGACAGAAACAGGGTGGCACAGGACCAGCAGTGTAACCAGGAGCCAGACCCAAGAGCATTTCCTTCCTCTCTGTGCTCCCCATGCCCTGCCACGTTCACTTTGTGCTCTGGGCAGGGTTGGCGCTCCCATCTCCCAGGGCACGGGCCCCCTCTGCCCCCTGCACATGTGATCCCCTGGTTCTCAAAATGCTGCACAGACCCTCTGCTTCTGGAGGAACTAGATGTGCCACTGACCCTTAAGAGCATGAAACTGCCATAACTGAACAGACAAATATCTATTTTTTGTGAAAGAGGACACACCATTCACAGCTACACTCGATCCAAGTTAATGGTCTGACAAGCTCGCTGTAAGATTTTTATCGGCACAACTTCAGCTCAAGAACTTCTAATCACAGCCAAGGCTGTACAAACAGAATAAAAATCCCGTGTCCCAGTTTGCCACTAAGAAAAAAAAATAATCAAAATCGAATTGCAGAATACAGAATATTCTGAGTTGGAAGGGACCCACAAGGATCATCGAGTCCAGCTCATAAGTGAATGGCCCCTACAGGGATCAAACCCGCACCCCTGGCATTATTAGCACTGTGCTCTCACCAACTGAGCTAATCATTACTCATTAAATCTGGACACTTATACTCCAAAGCTGTTGGACTGGGTACAAATCTGGCTTTTTTACAGCAAAGAAAAGAAAAAACCCCTTCAAACATTACAGTATAACATATATTGTTAATACTTCTGAGAGGATATGGTGGATGTAAATATTTTAAAATTCAACTTCCTTAAGTAGTCAGAAAATCAGAAAAGCAACAACTACTGTAGAGACAAATGTCAAACATGGCAGGGTGAGGTCAGTATAAAAATAATATTAAGGAACAAAATCTTAACTGTGATGGATCAAACTGGCCTTGGGACCTACTGCCTGTTAAGGGATATGGTGTCCTCACACTCACCACTTCAATTCCCATGGAAATTACTGAGCTCTCCTGAAAATCTGGCCCAGTACTTTTATCACTAAAACCTGTGACCAAAAAAGGAAGTTATTTTCCAATAATAAAGAGAATGTGCTTAACTCATGCTCATACACAACTTTTAAATCAGTGAAAACCTGTTCAGTGCCCACTGCAAGAGACAAAGAAATGCCTTTTTTATATATAAGGCCATAATAGGGAGCTGCCTTGCACATAAAACATGTTTGAAATCAGTAATTTTTATTACACCAGAACCGACAGTAAAAATATTTCCCTTTCTTTTGTGGAATCAGCACTTTGATTTTCAAATTCAAAGAAAGCAAACGACAGGAAGTGAAGGGTGTATCTGCACTGTGCTCTCACATATGGACGACCAACTGAAAAATAAACATCACTGAATCAGTTGGAAACTTGTATTTGCAGTGGGCCTTTTGTTTCAAAAGGGGGGGAAAAAAGGTAGGGCTATTTCAATATCTCACCTACCTTTTTAACACAAAAACTGGGTCTTGTCCCTCAAAAAGTAGGCAAAAGTACAGTTTCCTTAAATTATAAAAGGCAATGATATAGAAGTATAAAGCAAAACTTAAGTGCTGTTTATTTGTGAGCCAGCACATCAACAAGATAAATACAGAACATCAAACAAGAATAAGTGAAGCACTCAGAAACTGGAAGTCATTAGTTGGTTCCATCCACATCCCTTATTGCAGCCCTCCATTATCAACTAAATCCTGATTTTATTTAAACATGTTGCTCTATTTTCAAAAGTATTGAGGAGATAAAAATGATAATAATAACTTGGGAAGCAAATTATGTGTATATGAAAATTTAACTGTTGACAGTCTTCCTTTACACTTGGCATTACCCGTCCATCTCTTACATCTCATGTCTTAAGAAAAATAGATTTTAGGATGCAAACATTGTATTCCATATTGGTATGGTTAATTAGTTAAAAGAAAATAGCTGGAACAAATTGTAGCTCAAATCTGAAATGAACTTTTTGTATCTCTTTAATTTCAATGCCCATCAAAATCATACCATGCTTTTTCTGCCATACAAGGATCCATCCTGCTGTAAGGCTGCATTCACCAAGAACTTTTTGAAATAAAGCCAAACTTATTGTAGTCACAAGTTGCTTTTATACTATATTATAATATTTCCGTTCCATTTAAACATTACCATGTATTAGGAACCACATTCCAGCCTTGTTTAAGCATGCAAATTACCCGACAAAATATGAAGAGGAAAAATCCCAGTTATTTAACACTCCTTCCCCCTATGGGACACCTTTAAACTCATGCAAAACTGCACACACACAAAGCACAAGCTGTATACATTTCTGAATTCCTCCAAACCTGTTTCTAAGTTCAAAATATGTGACCCTGAGCTGCCTTTACATAAAGCCTCACTGGGAAGTTCTAATTGTGCTTTGAGTTCACAGATGTGGGTAAGCCACTTCTCATTAAACTTTCTAGAGCTCCATGAACCCTTTGACACGCATTTTCACATGTAAATATAAACACTGTCAGGCTTGTGAAACTTTGGTTCATTCTCCTCCAGAGGAGAACAAGGATCAACCACAAAAGGAAGCAGCCAGTTGGTTTTTTTTCTTATATACTATAGGCTCAACCCCATATAAACCACTAAAATCTGCTGTAATAACCAGTCTGGGACTTTGGCTGTTTCATTCAGTATTAAAGCATCAGAACCTCACTATTAATTACACATTTTTAGATAAAAGAGGTGAAAGAAGAGGAAACGGTGACCAAAAAAATTCCAAGGAAGTGTTGAGTATCTTTTTATTGAAAAACAACAAACACAAGTGAGCCATTAATAGTGGCAAAGATGGGGGGGAGGTGGAGGGGATTTCAATCAGCCTTTTCATGTTTTATTCATTTTTAAGTAAGAAAGCCTTTCCCTCTGTCTAGTTTTTGCCTTTACTAACATAACCAGACATCAGGCATTGCACACATCCATCCCCTTTCTGATTGCTGCCTCAATGATTATTTCAGTTCTGCCACAAGGACAACCAATCCAAGCACTAATAAAGGTGGGATTTTCTGTCTGCAAGTAGACAAAACAGATGCTCTATGCCAGAGACATCCAATCTGTGGCCCACCTGGAAAATTCATCTTACTTGCAATCTACTCCTACCAACTTTTGAGCACTAAGTTGCCTATTGAGACACATTATGACAATGCAATACTGAGTGCACTGAATTTATGGGAAAGGTCCAGCCAGGCTGTCAGGTCCTTCTGGCTTTAAAAACAAGCTCCATGCTCTGACTCAACCACAGTGCTGCATCTACTTCCAAACTGAGCATCTGTAGTAAGTTCTGATTTGAAATATTAATTAAACTCTAGTATAGGAAGACTTACTAAGTGGAGAAGCACAGCCTTCAAACCTGTCAGTGAACAGAAAGGTGTGTGCTATAAAACTAACATGTTAATTATCGCTCTTCTGTCAGGAGGGTGGGAGAGATTATTTCAAGAACTACAAGTCACCTGTGACAACTTCCAGATTTATCCAACAGGAAGAGCTCTGAGATAACCTGCAAAGTCCAGCAGGTACCAGGAAGTCCCACAGACACAACCACTGTGGTTTGTTCAGACTGTTACTTATCTACATTAGGACAGTCCAGTCTTATCATGCACAGGCCCATTCCTTTTGGCAGGAGTCTCCTCATGTGTCACTCTAGACTCGCTGTCTCCTTTCTAAGTGAACAACCATATGAAAGCAGAGAAGTCTCTTGTCTTCGGGGAGGAAAAAATGGTAGGTCAGATGGAATTATGCTTCAGACTGAACAGAACACTCCACAGGCTGGAGACTAAACTAAGCTAAAGCAGTGATTTAGCAGACATGGATATGGACTCAGCTCTTTTCCTTACAGTCTGCAACAATCCCTAAAAACTACTTGTATAAATATTTGTGCAACTAATCCAACCATAAAACCATTCAGACCTTTCTTACTTATACAGCCCAGTAAAATTTTCAGTATACAAGAATGGCTGCATGATCAAACCTCAGTCACATTTACAAGCACAATCCAGACTCGGATATCCTGTTGGATTAATCTACCCTTTTTTTCCACTTACTCCAACATCAAAACAGTCAGTTCTCTTAATTTGTTTACTCATTTTCTTCCTGTACCTGTCACTGTGCTCTGCACTTACTAAACAGCTAAGATTATCCATTTTTAATTGGTTTTTCCACTCTTGGCCAGAAAGAGCAAGTCTACCAGAACACATATACCTGTATTTTAAGGCTTATATCACTATACCTATAAAAGCCTGCTTTTCACCTACCATTTATACACAAGATAACCATGAAAAAGCAAATATTAATCTTTTAAAAAGTAGAGGTTTTTTTCATTACCATGCTCTCTTTGTACTCTGCCAGTCCCCCCACACTCTCTGGGGTCTATATTGTGAATTTTCACGCATACCATAAAGTATCTTTGGAATGTTACAGTATAATTGTTTAGAGAAACATTTAACGGATGAGTAAGCATCAAGAGGCCAGGGCTAAGGGAAAAGAGAAGTTAAAATGCTGGCAGTATTTTATACTGAATGATCTTCTCAGCATGAGGACAGGGGATGGACATTTGATCCGAAAATCTGGTATTGACTCATAGAATCATCATAGAATCATAGAATTAACTGGGTTGGAAGAGACCTTCGAGATCATCAAGTCCAACCCTTGACTCAAGTGATACAAACCCAGAGCCAGCACGGAGGATATGAAGGCACCTACCAAAATATCTGCTCCCACCCACCCCTCCCAAACTGGGCTTTGGGCACTGGCCAGTAGAGAAATCCAGTGTTGTTTGATCAATAACAGGAATATTATGATAGGGGACAACATGATCTTGACAATTGGCTCTTTTTCCTTTTTTAATGCTTTCCCAGTTTACAGCACAAATAATCTACATGTGCACAATACAGAAATACAGGATTAGCTGGAAAGGGCATCGAGTACAGAGACAGCTACAAAAAAGCTGAACATTCTTTCACTACAGAAAAGTGCTGGAGACAATATGCTGTAAATTAAAGCACATTTTCCTGAATTCCCTGAAGGATGCTCCTCTCAGAGATTGTACAAATCCATTAGCACAGGTCCATCATTAGAGTCTTCGTGGGGTTCATTTTCTGAAGAGACTTAAAAAAAGCACGTCCAAAATAAAGTGTATGGAGTATCAGGGGCAGAGGAGTGGGACAAATCAGGCCTAACCTTACATAATTGATTCATACCCTGATTATTAGAGCACAGCTGAGAGGGCTTTTACTCCCAATTCCTCCTCAGCCCCATACTTTTTTAAGTACAAAAAAGCAAAATAATCATCCCCCTACCTGAATTCCTGACCAGAAGAAGGGACACAAAGGCAGGAGAAGCGCTGACACGCTCTGGAGACCAAGCAGTTCTTTTCCACCAGAGCCAGAAAAGCCCAGCTGCCCCAGCCTTGTGCCACAGCTGAAGCTTGTCCCATAACTGGGCACCCAAGATCTCCCTCCCAGGGGCTTCTGTGGTGATTAACAACATACGAGTTGCAGCTGGTGCAGCACAAGCTCTCCAAGCTTCAGACTTCCATAAAATTCTCAGAAATGGGGGTGTCTCTGAGGCACTGCTGTTTCTACCTTAAATTTGGTGGAGAGCAGGTAACACATTAAAAATTAATTAGCAACACACAAATAGTGTCATTCTGTAAATCTGAGCTTGGTAATAAACTCATGGACGAGTAGCACAAGTTCTGCTGTGGAGCCTTCTAGCTCCAAACCCAATGTACTTTCAAGATTCCTAATATCTCTGTAAAATGGGTGAATCTAAATCATCTGTAAAAATAATGGATTGATTAAGGCTTTAAGAGGTATCTGTAGGCACATGAGATTGCAAGGGGCTTCCCAGGTCACCATATCTGCATCCTACTATCAAAAACACTGTATTAAATCATCTCTTCCAGAACAAATACATCCCCATCTTAAAATTAGGTTTTTTGGGTTTTTTTTTTCATATTCCCCCTTAAATAACCTCAAAATCAGGATATTTCTTTTCATTTTCAGCTTAATTCATTAAAGACTCCATCCAGGGGCCATTTAGATGAAACACTACAGACTGTGTAGGACAAGTTTTTACATCCTCAACTTTTTCTTTCTCTTCACCAACACAACAGTCCAGATGCTGCTGTCACATAAATTCACTGCTTTAAATCTCTGTTTTTTCTAATGCCATACTCAAAAGCAAATCCAAATATTCCATTTTCTGTAATTGCTTTCCCTTGCTGAATTACAGGGAACTGTAATATCACTACTGACTTTAAAACAGGGTCTGGAGATTCCTTCCTGTGTTACAATGCCCATCAGAGCCTGTGAGCATGTCTGGGGTTTGGTAATGGGGAACACAAGACAGTTTATAATGAAGTCTAACAAACTGGGTATGTTAATCTTTTCAGCCACTTAAATCCAGGGAAATCAAAAGCAAATGTCTTCCTACCATAGCATCCCAAAACCCAACCCCAAATACTTGGATCTTAATGCCTGCTGGGATGTTTTCTGCTAACCATCCATTAGATTTCTTACAATATTCCACACAACGTTTCTCCACAAGCTGGATTGATTTCTTCCACAGCTTAACTTGTTTTTGCCAAAGTCTCTTTTAGTTCAGCACTGGCCTCCTGCCTAATGAAACAACCTTTCTTTATGCCAAAACTGTCATCTTCAGTTGCACAAGATGCATCTCACTTGCAAACATGTGAATGAGCCCAATTTTTAATGCCTGAAGAACTGTTATTTTAAAATGATCCTGAGCAAAACTTAAAGAGACACGGGAGTGGCCGGTACCTCGGGTGGGAGAGGAATCGTTCTCAGGAGAGATTTTTTTCCTTTTGTGTTTAAATACACCTTTTAAAAGCAAATCCCTGGTTATTAGAACACAAAAGCAGATGTATTTAAGCACAGGCAGCCGGGGGACGTGCAAGGCTCACACTGAAGTGAAAGCTTCATTCTCAGCCAGTGTGAAATCATCCTTCACATGCACCACAGCCTTGGCTCTTATCAACCAGACTGGCCTGAAATGTAAGAATCTGATAACCTTAGTAAGTTATCAAGTATTGCTAATGACTGAAAAAAATCCATCTAAAGAAACCTCCTGCTCTATTTTCCTGCTGTGATTTCAGACACAGCTGGAACAAAAATACCTGGGTGAGAAGTTGCTCTTGGGTCAGGTTATTGATCCAGCGAGTGTATCGTTCAGTGGAGTCCAGTGGCTCTCTTCTGACTTGGCAACCAACAATCTAAAGCAAAATGAGATAAATCCCACAGTGTAAACTGCTGGACACCCACATGGCAACAAAACAAGATCATAAAATAAACATTCAAAACATGGCAAGTCCAAGAACTATCAATACAGTCCTTGTTACCCCCCCTTTCATGTCCATAATATAATATGGCACAGTCGCCCTTCTTAATTTTTAATTAGTTACAGACTCTGAGGGTCTCTAGAAAACTAACATTGAGAAGTGTCTTTCCAATAGTTTCATTCATGGGAATATTTGAACCATTTTGGCTGAAATTTTCAGACAAATGTAGACATCTGAAATGCAAAATTTCACACAAAATAGTTAAGTTTGCCAAATGAAAATGGAAAGCTGAATAACACCAGGCAATTGTACCAACAGTGCCATAAGCCACAATACCACACATGACTTTTAAATCATCTAAAACAAAGAAAAAAAACCCAAACTGTATTAATCTTCAGATAATCAAGTTCTGTTCAAGAACAGGTGGAAAACTTCCTTGGTTTATTTTCCACCCTAAGGAATGAAGAGCATATACTGAGCAGAGCAAGTTTAAATCTTCCAGGTATCTGTATTTACAGAGCTGTGAACCCCACACAGATGGGAGCAGTCAGGCTGGAATTCTGCACGTGCAGTTATGAATACTTTTGATGTGGGAACAAAAACACCACGAGGAGACCTTGCTGGGGGACTGCTGGCAGTGAAACATCACCATTTAGACTATGATTAAATACAATCAAAATAACAACCGTGGAAAAAAAAAAAAGAAAGCAAGATTTGCTTATCCCATAAGAATAAACCAGAATGTCTCTGAACTATGAAATTTTTCCTCCATGACAATGATGAATTACTATGGAAAACTTCAATCTTTATCCTAACTTAATCCTCACTTACAGCTAGGTAATACTAAGACATTTGCAGAGGGTTAAGCTAAAATTCTTTTAAATGGAATAGAAATTAGCAGAGTTCATAGAGATGTTTTTAATAGGGGCACACCACGAAGATAAAAACTTGACAGAAGCTGTGTCAGATATACATACATCCTGTTCTTCAAGGATTATTTTTATTTAAGAATAGAACTACATACAGAACTCATTCATTATCTAGACAATAGAATATTGTAATCCATACTTAGCAATCTTATACTTGTTTCATGTATAGAATTAAAGAAAGGAAAAAATGATTTTTATACTTAACACTTTACTAAAATATCTTCCATAATAGTGGCTTTAAGTTTGCTTTTTCTTAAATCACCTAAATGTGCTATGCACACACATATCTAAAGTATTTCTTTCCAGAAGGCTTTCTAATTATTCCTAAAACCTATTATTTTACAAGCAAGTTGAATTGCTGTCTTCACTCCTCCTCCTCCTTATTCAAAAACCAAACCTACACAACAACGTGGCCATCCCTTTCTTTACCAGCAAAGGGACAAAGCAGCCACGATTGGTGTTCTTGGTGCCCTTTCACTGGATTTTCATGGGTGAACCAAACCCATCAGCAGGACACATAAAAGAAAGGATCTCCCTCCTGCAGAAGGTGGTATAATAAAGCATCATTTAACCACCTTCTTTATTTACAATGGCATCACATCAAAATACACAAAATACAGCATCGGTGCTTGTTCCTGGGAACAGCTGCATTTTGATCTTTAACACAACAGCAAAATAGCCACAAACACAAAACAAAGTCACCACTGTAAGAGGTGAAATGTTTGTACTCCCCTCTGCTCTAAGACCTCCTGCTTTCTTTCCAGTTTCAGAACCAACACCACTCATGATGCTGCTTTTAGAATCATCTTAAGAGCTTTGTTTTACAGACAAAACTAAGGCTGTGCAATCCAATTTATTTCTAGATCCTCAGCCAAACACATTCCACACCTTTCTGCTCTTTAGCTGTGCTGTTTCTCTCCCAACAGGACTCTCTGATTCATGACTGGGATTTTTGACTTAGGGTTGCAAGATAAACACCACCAACCTGAGCCTTTGATACAGTGTCCGTAAAGCTCAGCTCATGTAACCAGACAATGAAAATCAGATTATTTAGAGTACAAACAGCTTCCTCCAGCTCCCCTGTGTAAGGTGTGGCAGCAGAAACAACTGCACACTGATCCCCATTTCCTCAGTGTCTCACAGAGCTTTTATATTCACTTCACTGAATATTTCTTCATAGCTCCTAAACTGAGGTGAAAGTTTTCTCACCGTTGCTTCTTTCACAACTTTTAAAATACTTTGATAAAAATCTTTCTGGCTTATTTTACACTCATTCAAGACCTTCCAGAAAGTACAAGAAACTCCATATTATAAATATGCTTTTCAGTACTTTTAGAAGCAATTTCTATGCAAAAATAAAGTTCAGCCAAGTTTCAATTAGACAAGTTTATTTTTATTATTACAAATGCCAACTGTATGCTGGCACACACCTGTACCAAGATTAAACTATGTAATATATAAACCAAATACAATACATTTCTTATTCCAACTGGAAACTTGCTGAAATGCAGTATTAATATTCCTTTTATAGGAAGCAGTAACATGAAACAAGAACAAAAAAGGTTTCTGGCTCATAGCAGAGGGCTATGGCAGTTTATGGAAAAGCAAAACTCATCAGGAGAAGAAATCATGACAATCCTTTCTTCTACAATAGCAGATGAGGTAATTTGCTTTCTAGATGGACAATTAATTTTTTAATGTATTAAAGGTAATCACTTAGAGTTAATTTAGCTATTTATTTAATTGCAATCAGCATTGGCCTCTCTGGGGAAAAAAATACAGAAGGATTTATACTTTATGGCAGCAAGAGACAGTGATAGGAAAGAATAGTAAGAGCATAAAATAGTGGGTTTGTCTTATCTGCCAACAAATACATTTGATGAAAGGCCATACAAGTAAACTTTAAAAATATAAACAGCTTAAAATGAGCTTTGTGGGAAGAAGTGGGCAAATATTCCACCAGTATCTGCCAACCCTCTCTAGATGGTCTCAGACAGCCTAAGACGTCAAAACTTCATTACAGGTCTGTGTTTAAGCACCTGTAATAACTCTCCCACTTCACATAATTAGGAGTGGAGTTAATGAATCATATCTAAATAAGATTATCAGAATCAGTGTCACAGTTATGTACTTTATGGCACTACATTTAAAACATTTTCAGGATTTAGGGAACTACAAAGCCAATGCAATATGACAATTATACAATTAAACCAGTACAGATAACAACATAAAATAAGGTTCTCCATGAAGCAGTTGCTCTAAGTTGGTCAGAGAACTCTGGGTTAGCCCTGATGTCTGAAATATAGATTTAATGAGCACATTCACTAACTTGTTGATCAATACAAAGCTCAGAGGAACTAGGCAGGATTACTAAATACATCACTAAATGGTACCAGGAGCACATATAGTCACAGTTCTGAGAGTTACAAAACTGTTCCCCTGAAACACAAGATTATTTCAGTCCCACATCTGATAGGTACAAACGCCAGCACTCTGTACCAACAGCAGAGGTTGGTTTTAAATGCAATATTCAGGTGGAGATGTTTCTTATTTTCATCATTTTAGGTTTTTAAGTTTCCCCTTGCACATATAAATGGAAAAGGAAGCCGGTGAGAGGAAACAAAGTTGAAATGAGTTGACAGTAATTAAAAAACCAACACACTTTCTGCAGATGTGGCATTTTTGGGGTTTTTAATCACTACAACTTCCTTTACCACAACCTTTCTTATTCAGGAGGCAGCCTATGGGTCAGAACTCTCCTGTTGTACTCAAGAGGAAATGAGGATGAAAAAGTAATTAATTGGTCTCCAATTTTATCCCAGTATTTTCCATCCTTGTTTTATAAAAAGAGAAAATGAACAAAGACAGGCAAAAACATAAACTCTCCATAAGGCAGTAGGCACTGGGTGAACAAACACATGGGAGTTATTCACATGATATGTCTTATTTGAAGGAACTTAATTTTATTAAGGTTTTTTTTTTAATTGAGCAACCAATATTGATATTGAAACAGGTATCGGAAAAATATGCATTTTAGCAGGAAAAAATCCACAGCTTTCCTGTACAAAATCAATGCAACTTTCAAAGATTAAGTACAAGAGTTTCTTCTACACTCTGAGGAAGAATGTGCAGTGTGGAGTTGCATGGCAGAAATATGACAGAATGATGGAAACCTCCCCCTAGAAGAGAATGTAACTAACTACTTAGTGAAGCTTTAATTAGAAGTATCATAACATCTGATCCTAGATAACATTCAGTAAGAAAGACTATTCAAATAACAAGCAATATAGGAAGGATTATCTCTAGGGCACAAAACCTTTTTGCCCAACAAGTCTGTTCATGAGTGCCCACAGAGGGAAAAATCCCAAAGAGCTAATAAGGGTTATTTCTGTTATCCTGGATGTTTAAGAACAGCTTTAGTTAATCAAGCCTACATCTTGATGTGTAAAGGAAAGGTAGGTGTCACCTCTGCTGTCCCTAAACCCTACTTATTTTTGTTCCAGTAATTTCCACACAGCAATTTCCTTTAAGAAGGATTTAGTGATCATCATTTTACACAATGAAAAAAGAAAAATAAACAAAAGGAATATTTTTATGTGGTTAAAATCTTTCCAAAATCATATACTGGGGGAGGAAGGGAGTAAAATGTATTTCCTCTCCCTTTCTTTTCCAAACCAGGAAACTGTTCTTCAAAACACCTAATTTGCATTAGGTGTAAATATACAAAACACACCCTGGTGTATTTAAAGCATGTCTTAAAAATTATAAAATATGTTGATGGTGCTGACTCCCCAGAGAATCCTTTAGGTCAGATGAATATCCATTTCCACAGATGTTCTTATCTTGGAGCAATCCATATTTAAGAACACCTGTTAAACATTCTGCTTTGACACTGGTTCAAGTCCAAAGTCCACAAAAGGATGTTACGGGTTTATTTTCAGCACATAAAAAGAGAGTAATGAAATGCCAAGGAAGTCTGGGTTTCCTTTAGTGAATGTATAAGAAAAGCAAGAAGTCAAGGTGGTGTAACGGGAACGAGCCCAGCTGTGACTGACACACGAAGATTTAAAAGGATGTTGTCGCTCACGTGAAATCAGGAATATGACAGTTTTGGGAAAACTTCAAATAAGAAGAGATACTACAGTAAATCTGTATGTAATACAGCAAATTAAATGAGTTTCAGAAGTCCTTTTTTGAGTAAGGCCAATATATTGATAACAAGCACCAGGCCTCAGAAATCCTCATTCAAAATCTGCCACCCCGGGACAAACACGATCCAAAGACTCAACTTCTGTATTCAGGCAAGTGCACATGCAGCTGGAATTAAATAGACTCTTCAGATCCTGCCAAGATGCTTCCAGAACCAGTCCTTCACTTAAGGCTTAAGAACAGTCAAAAAGAGCAATGTGTTTGCACAATTTCTATTTTAAACCTGATTTCTCCTGTCTGTGGCTCTACAAGGTATGATTGGATGATAATAGTTATCACCAGAGCAAAATGCCTGAACACAAGGAGGAGGGGATCTTGATTTTCAAACATTTTATGCTTCAGACATAGTTTAAAAAAATAAATATGCTGAGAGTATTGCAATCAGACGTTCATGAATATCAAACTCCACGAATCACGAGCGTTTGATGGGGTTATTGGCATGTGGAGGCCATATTAAACACAAATTTAATTACAAAGTGGTGTAAGATGGGATGTTTCCCATTTGGGATATTTGATTAAATGTAGAACAGACTGAGACTGACACTGTGACTTTGAAAACGCATTGTGGTTTTTCAGAAATACCAAGTTAAAAAGACTCTTTAAGGAAGCTGCTTAATGAAAAGCAAAGACACAGCAGAATTCCAGTGATATACATGGAAAGGCATAATCAATGAAAATGTAAGAAAAATACTCTCACATTGTCAAAGAAAGAATTTTCATATTCTTCAGTGCAGAGAAAGAAAAGGAATCATATTTTTTCCTCATAAATATACTCCACTGTCACCATTTCAGAACAAAACCTTTGCTCAACTGTTGCTCTGGTTTCTACCCTCCACACCAAAAGATTATTGAAATATTACAAATAATATTTAAAAAGACCTAACGACAATATCCTGAAGTCATAACTATAAATATTTTTATAAGTATCTATACTGGACAGCCTTAATTTGGAGTTACATTTTTCACAAGCTGGAGATAAATGTTAAAGACTTGGTAGTCTGATTACAGTGTGCAGTGTAAGGGAAGTGAGTATAAAAAGTTCTACTGACCAGAATAGTTAAGACTGGTTCATGAAAATATTTCTCTGGATATTTTTTTGTCCTAAATCAAAACTTAACTGGTGTTGGACAATCAACAACTGTATTTATTCACCTCAGGAATGTAATCTCATTTTCCTTTCTGTCTATACCAAAGATGGACCAGAGCCTCTTCAGATCTACTCAGCCCATTTAGTGGAGCAAATTGCTCCTAACAGCGTTACACAAACAAATTTGATGTATTCATCATTCAAGACATGACAGTACTCAATTAATTTCTCTTTTATAGCTGTTGTATGAATTAATGCTTATATTAAAGCTAAACTCCAGAGGCAGTGATTGCTGGGACGTGCCTGGGCAACACACACTGATCTGTCTCAAACATGCTGAGTAAGGGACTCACAAGGAGAGCTGATGCAAATTAACTCAGGAGAAACAAAGATTATTTAGGTTCTACACGATGAAGATCTTAATCAACTTCATGTCCAAATGAAGCTGTTTATCAAAATAAAATCTCCTAAACCACAAGTGGAAGACAAAACAATCAAAGGGAGATTGGTAAAACCTGCACTTGAGTGTGAGACACAATGAGGGAAGATCACCAACAACCATTAACTGTTGCACACAGGAAGGATGGAATTCAAAGGCAGGTACAGAGAGGTAATACTCAACATTATGCAGTTACGTTTAATGACAGTTTAATAAAACTTCAAACACGCTTTTTGCCTTTTCACACCACAAAATTACACACGTGACACTACTTACCTGCTTTTGCAGTCCAGACTAAAACACTGTCTAATTTAAGTAGAGAAAAGGTAATAAAATCTCTCAGGAATAAAGGCTCAGACTACAGAACAATGTTGTTGACCTCTTCCTTGTTACAGCAGACGAAGGATGGCAAAGCACAGGCATTTCTACATGTGCAGTTACACACCTGAGATGGGATGGAAACACTTGTCTGGATGTTTTTTCCACTGGTTGGGTACACAATGTCTAAACTACTCAGCAAAACAAATCACTTGGAATACACTATTTACATCCAGTGCTCCTTTGTGTACAAAATAATCCAGGGCACACTCTGACTGTACGAACTGCTCTGACGTGCAAGCCAGTGTAGGGAAACTGGTCCAGACTACCTACAGTTCCCTCCCTCCCCACCTCCAGGGACAAGACCTACATCTAAATTATGGAACTGAGAGATGATGTAAGAATGTCAAGGAATCTTTTTGCTCTCTGAACAAAACAAAGCTCTATATTTTTTAAGCCATTCCCCCAGAACTGCTCTCACGGTTCAACTCCTATAAAAAACCCTGTGTATTGTCAGTGCAAAACTAGTTGAAACTGTCAATCTTTAAATCAGATCTCATTATCACAGTAGCCATATAAACACTCAGAATGCTGATCTTAAAATTCTGTTCCACCTCAATATCTACTTCATGTGCCACTAAAGCTGTATTTTAATGAAAGGACCAGCTCATTCCTCTCCTTCATTTGCTCATTTCTCCAACTCATTTGCCCGTTGCAAAATATTTGTTTCCAGCTCTCCCAGAGGCAGGTGAACAGGTCTGTGAGCCCCCAGTGCCAGGCACTGTTGGAGTGCACTCCTTCCAATCATCTACCTTAGAGTCACATTAACCATCAAAGATATGCAGAATTCAGTCAGTTGGTTAACACGGGCAGATAATGCAACAGATGAAAATGGCCTCAGGCACTGCACCTCTTGCTCCAAGTCCAAGCTGTAGAATATGCCAGAAATCTGCTTTAGAGATGCAAAATAGTGAGAATTTCTCATGGAAGAAATGCAAATGGTATATTCAGTTTTCTCTCACATGTCTAGGTATCCTACAGGTTTGAGACAGAGCCTGTAATTTCACAACAAAAAGAAAGGTGTTCCTTGTGACACTGGTACTGATTCACCTCTTATTCAGCCAGTGAAAACAAAAGTAATAATGTTTTTATCTTCACTGCCTACATTCTGATTCCATTCTGTTGTTTCCTCACTGAGGTGAGAGACAGTGAGGAAAAGTTTAGCTACTTTATAAGCAATTCTGCTGAAAGAAAGATATAAAAACTTGAAGCCACATGCTGCTCACGTGTGAAGTCATACTGTGGGGGAACATATACTCAAATAAAGAGTGGTGAGAGAAAGAATAAAGTTACACCACACCCAGCAGACAATATGGTGTCCAAAACCACCAAAGGTTGGTAGTTATTACATTATCAATAGACAGGATGATGTCACTAGGATTTCCAACTGCTAAAAGCAGGGATTCACATTAAGTTAGGTATTTCTTAAGCAGAACTTAAGAATTCGTAGTGTAAATACTCAAAGTCTCAAAAACTTGTGTCTGCTGAAAGTTTCTATTTCTAGAATCCCTGTCAACAGGACTTGGAGATGATGTGAAATAATCACCAGAGGACAGGATGAGAGCAGTCCTGGAGAGCTGCCTTTCATAAAAAGCACAATGTATTACTCATTTGTCTTTTGAGATCCCAAATCCTCCACTCTAAACCTACCAAGGACAAAACAGTTCCACCCTACAAGATTTTTTTTTTTTTTTTTTAAAGTCTTCCAGATAAGAGCAGCTTAAGAGAATAGAAATTACCTTGCTCTTTAAGCACAATTATGTAGTCTATGGTACAGGAAATGAGACACAAAAGTTCAGGCTGCTGCAGGGTTCCCCCAGTCACGTTCCAGCACGTGAAGCTTCTTGCTTTTTCAGAGATAGAGACACACATTTCCTTGAAGAACAACTTGTTGGGGAGTATCCCAGAGGCATCTGACATCTTTGGTTCTGCTGTTTAGTAACCAGGCCTCCAGTCAGGGTAAGGCAATTTGCATCTAAGAGTAATAGGAAAGAGGAAGAACCTCGGGGATTAGTTTGGATCTGGGAGATTTCTCTTGGTGGAGGAAGTTGGAGACTTCTCCTACCTGTAAATCTATAGTGGTAACAACAGTAGACTGAAGCCTCTAATATTAGAGCCCAGACTTCAAATCTGACTCCGAGCAACAACGAGCAGGGTCAAGATCAGGAATAAAATTTCTGAAAATACACTGAGATTACATAAAATAAAAAATCCAGGTCAGAAAAAGTTGCAAAACAGTGGAAAGTCCAAGTCTGCAAATTAGAATTTCAGGAACAAACCAAAAAAGCTCACTGCTTCTGCTTTTTTTTTTTTCTTTTATTTTTGCTCTTTTTTTGCCCCTCCACCTACTCTGCCTTATCAGACTGACTGAAGCTGCAGCCACAACTTCAAATACAGAACAAAACATTCAAACATGCCCAACCATCCTCCACGGCCAGAAAATTGAATGGCACAATTATTCTGAGGGCAGCAGAGAGATCATTCTTTTAAGAACAGCAGTCCACTCTGACACTGGTCAGTAGATTTGTGACCAGAAGGTCAACTTTTCTCAAAGTTAGAAAGAGCTGGATATGTTTCCCTTTCTCCTTCAGGTCTTTGAACCAGAGTTCTGCAAAATACGACGTTAGCCCAGAAGGTTATACCTCATACAGGCATTACAAACATTTCCATACCTGCAACAAGGAAAATGTCCTGGGTCTGGCAGAGATGGAGTTAATTTTGCCCAGGACAGCCCTGCCAGTGCTGTGTATTGGTGAGTGCAGAGGTGTTGGTAACACACTGGTGTTCTGGCTCCTGCTGGGCAGTGCTCCCACAGCAGGGATGCCTCTCCAGCAGGCTGGGGGTTGGGAGGGGACACAGTCAGGACAGCCAACCCAAACTGACCAAAGGGATATTCCTTTGCTTTTGCTTTTATTAAGTTGCCTTTATCTTGACCCAGCAGTCTTTTCCATCTTTTCTCCCACCACCCAGTCCTGCTGAGAGATGTGACAGAGCCCAGCCAAGGCCAGCCCACCACAAGTACTGCAGCAGGACCACAAGTTTAGATGACTTTAGAACAAGTAACAAGTTCATGTTGCTTAGAACATAGCTTTCAATCTACTCAGGCCCTCTTTATTACTTGTTTGATTGCTCACACTGAATGTTGTTGGGTCCTAAAGTATAACAGATTATAAACAAAACAGCTGAAGTGTGTTCTACATAGGCTACAAACTGCATAGTTAATATAGTCTAACTTTAAAAAGGCTTCATATGCAGCTATAGATGCCACATAAGCAAGAAATAGGATAGCTCTTGAGACTAATTTCCATAAAACAAGCTTACTGGATCAACTTGCCTCTCCGGTTTTTTGGCATTTGACTGCGGAATTACATTAACCGACTGATATCAGAACGAAAACAACTTTCGAATTATCATTGTATTATGTTCACAATGTGAATTAGGTTAACTGCTACCCAGGCAGTACCAAAACTATAATTTAATACGTTACATTGTAAAGGATTATCAGAAGAGCCTACTACAGGTGGTGTGATGAGCAGGTTCACATCCCACCACTAAGCAGCAGGTTGTTTGGCAGACATTCCTCAGCTGAAACGACTACAATCATCTCTACTTTGAAGCAAGAGTGTTTTGGAGGAAAAGTTCAAAAGGTGTTTAATTCCCAGACAGTGATAATCCTAAAAGTGTCTGTTTTGTTCAGAGACCTGCAGGAAATACCTACTTGACAGATCAAGTCAATGGACCTTCCCTTTCCAGACACCTCTTGCACATTGAAATAACTTTCACAAGAGGAAATGTCAGAGATGTGCAAACAAGAAGGCTGATTCTGCTGAAAATGGCCAAGAGAAACACTAATTCAGTTTTCAAGTTTCTGAAGGAATATCTATGTCAATGACATGGACAAATAAAGTTAGAGCCCTAACAAATTATTTATATACATATATATTCAGGTAAGTAGAACATATACACAAACTAACAAATACTGACTGTAATCACAGAAAATCATTTAAAATCAAAAGCATATAGATCAGAGAAGAACTATCTCACAATGTTTCGGAGAGTTTATTTCACAGGAATAAAGAAAGCCATTCTAATAGTATTTGCTTTTGCAGGCAAACATAGGGAGAAACATCAGCTGAACTGTAGGCCAATTTTTCAGTAATAACAACCCATACATTCCCCATGGTTTATAGGCTCTTAAATATTAAAACCAGATAAACCATAGCTGTAGCCAATCCTTTGCAGCTTTTCACATGACTTAAGCTACATAAAAAGGGCATTCTACTTTAGATTACAGACATTAGCCAAACCTGTATACTCCTTTGCAAAAGAGTATCACTGTTATAATGAGATCTGTTTTTTTGAATGGAGAAAAGAAAAGCAAGAAAAGAAGTTCAATCAAAGCTCCTATTCAGTGCAAGGATTAAAACTAAAGGAAAAGAATACACTAGTTATTGATTTGCCTCCACCAGCCCTACTGTGAAATTTTCATATCCTTTTAAAGATGTATCCGGAACTCAGGAAAAGAAAAAACCCACAAATACACACAAGAAAAAAGTACTCACACTGTTTGGGTGTTGAATGGCAACTTGGTGCTGCAGCCTAACCCGCTGTGGCATCATCACATCATCCTGGAATAAATAGCACACTGTTACTGAACATAAAAAGGGTCACAGTACAGTACTGACACACATTAGAATATGCTGCTACATTAACATCATTTTACTGGCTTGCAGTCAGAAATGCAAATGGAACAGATATTAAGAGTCTTCACACTTTCCATGGATTAAACTCAGTGCTGCTCAAGCTGGAAGTGATCAAAACTACGACGTGACAACAGTGCTGGGATCTCAACACACATCGACAGCACCCACACATTAATTTCTCAAAAACTCCCCAACCCTTGCACAACTCCCAGAGCAGCACAGGCAGTGTCAGCACAAGGAATTAACCTTGATTAAAACCTTGATTTGAGCCACCTCAGCAATAAGAGGAAATGTTCTCTTTAGTCTGGCTGTACCTTGTTTCATTGACAATGAAAAGCCTTCGGTGTCTAGATCTAGAAATATGTCATATATCATGAGCACAGAAACTAGAACTTGTGAAATGTTAAAATTCTAGAGAAAAAGGAAAAAAGGAAAGTACCCACACTCTTAAAATGTGTCAGCATTGGCACTGGCTTTAAAACACACCACCTAGATTTCGATTTCGCGTTAGTTCTTCTTCCACTCGTAGCAAAAAGATCTGTTTTACTGACATACACAAAGACAGGTTGCTTTTTGAAGAGTTAGTAACCTTGCATTCCTTCCCTGGACAGCTAGGAGAGATTCCTTTCCAAATCATATTATTTCCTGTTCAGAATTAAATCCTTTCTAGACCATGATTTTACAGTCTACAAAAATTTTAGCCCAAATTCTCTTCCCTAAGTTTAGCCTCCTAAGGTTTCTAACTATATTGTTTCCCATTTTGGTGCCATATTTCCTCCCTTTTAAAGCATCAGACTTTCTCAGATGCTGGATAAAAGCTAACACAGCCTATTTCTTCTCAGAATATTTCCAAATAACCTTATCAGGCAAACATAATTCAAAGGAGCCCTGAATTCCTGTTCTACAGCCACTCTTTTAACAGTTCGTCACTCTAAGGAAGTTCCTACTAAAGCCAAAAGCCCCAATATGGAATTTGCACCAACTTTCACATTAAAACTTCCCATCAAATCAACAGCAACGAAAATATATATTGGTGCTTAAATATCTCAAGCTTCAAGGGTTGAATGACCTTGCTATAAAGGTGCCACTAAAGTTCTATCAAAACAACTCATGATGAAAAAAGTTTTAGAAGTAGATCCAACTATTTAATACAATTCAAGGTTAAAGATAAAACAAGTGAATAATAAAACTGACCCTTATCTCATCCAAGTTTATAAAAGATGGAAGGAATACATTGTCAAAAGCACTTCTCTGTATTTTGTGTTTAGGGTATATTTAGTAATAATCATGATAGCTGTTAACTGATTTTGAAAGCCAACAGAGTGAAAAAAACCCTCTGATTTCTCAACCTCTGTACATGACTTACTTCAAAACTACACCACCATTATTTACCATTTAATCCACTTTATCAATAAGGCACCAGAATTCCCGTACTTATCGAGCAAATGTTCCAATAAAACCTTTACCCTATTTCCCAGAAGGACCATAATCCTATTGCCAAATACTGAGCTGACTTTTGTTAATTAAAACCTGGTTTTCATATAAGCAATAGGAGATAAATTTTAACTGATTCTTGTCCACTCCTTTACAAGTAACTAAAGATTCTTAGATGTCTTCTTGTTAAATGCAAAAAAAAAGAATGAAAAAGACATCGACCAAAAAGTATGGAATTTCAATGCTTTTAACACTGTTACTATAGTCTCTTACAAGATATAAAATATGTGCTAAAAGATTCCACTGTTTGTGATCCCTCACAACAGAGGGAGATTTAACAGAACTCATACACAAAGATGAAAAATAATCTTGATTTTAAAAAGTTAAATCAGTGTGGAAGGTATTCAAACCAAACTGAAATATCCTATTCACCAAACAGGCCAATGTCATGTTTTCAGAAGAGGACAATTTGACAGGAATGGCCTCGTTCCCTCAACAAAACTCTGTGTCAGTTTGATGCTACTGGCAAAACACACATCTACAGATCTGGGTCTCAGGCTATCAGAGAGCATCAGTGTTCTGCAAACTGCAGCTAAAGAGGGGGCACTAGAACCACAAAAAGCTCAAAATGCCTCTTTTTATTAATACAGCTTTGTTTTCTAACGCTGGAAAACTCTATGAGCTGTTATCCTAATTGACCTTTGTTTTTTTTAATAATTTTGTTGGGGTTTTTTTTATATTAATAGCTTTACACATACGCTGCACTGATGTACCGTTCTGTGATTCTTCCATGTTCATGAAAGGAGAAAGAAAGAAGGGGGGAGAGAAAGAATGCAGTAGTTTAAGACATCATCTCAAATAAAATAATACAGGAATTAGGCAATGAGGAAGAACAGCACAAAATACAAATCACAAAACTGAGGCCCATCATTCATTCTTGGACTCAGGCTGGGCAACTACGAAAGGCAGCTGTAAAATCCAACTTCACCAGATTCTTTACTATTGATGATTGGGCCACAGTGGAAAACAGAATATATTTATTCTGTTAGTGAAATAATCTTAAGTAATGTGGATATATTTAAAAAACAAATTAAATTCTAATGAGTAAAACCAAAATAAGAGCACTTCAAAATTATTTTCAACTTCAGAGGACACTGGTAGGAGTGAGAGGCCCAACCATGCACTGTAGTGATAAGAGTTTATGGAATTTTAGCAACTACAATACTGGACAATTAAGAAGTTAAAGTATTTTATCCAGCTGTACATTATGCAATCACAAATACAATTTTGTTGAATTTATGATATTGAATTCAGAAAACACCTCGCCAGACTCTGGTTTCTACAGTTAGAGTCTGGTCATCTGATTTTGGTTTAAAACTGAGAACAAAACCTCAGTAATTAGACACTTTCAAAATTATTTTCCCCTCCTGTCATGTCAGACAGAAAAAAAAGGGCCTATCTGAATGCAACCAAAAAAGGGAAGTATATTCAGTTTGTTTCTGTCTCCTAGGTGAGAGTAGGGAAGATAATGCCAGCAGTGAGTTACACTGAATATATAATTTTAAAACCCAGAAGTTTAACAGAAGTTTCTACTGCAAATCAATTTTCTCTGTTTACATGGCAGTTTCTAATGCTTGTCCCCTAGCAGATACACAGCAGACAGGAAGAAGAGAGATTTTCCCTGCTGAAAGAATGGAAACAACAGGTTTAAAATAAATGTTAGATAAATGCATGCAATACTTGCAATACTGTAGCTAAGTAAGAAAGAATCTGTAAAGAAATCCATTTTCATGTGACCCCACTCACCAAACTTAGCAGAAAAATTCAGAAAAGTCTCAGGTAATTGCTGGGTTTGCTGTCACCTATCTATGAACATCCATGCAATGCAAACAAGGCCAAACAGGTAATAATAATAATGGCCAGACTTCGCGAACGAAGAACCGGGAAGGTCTTTACACCTTCCAGCCTGCGCATTGGATTTTTTAGGTGAGTTACAGTGTGCGCGGAACTGAGCCCA
>JAYRBT010000043.1:9083418-9098453 GCA_036023395.1 Myiotriccus ornatus
CCTGACCAGGAATCGAACCCGGGTCTCGGCAGTGACAGCGCCGCGTCCTTAACCACTAGACCACCAGGGGCTCCCTAGGCCAAACAGGTACACAGCAGGAAACAAAGCAACAAATAGAAACTTCTCCAGGCACTCAAAATAACCCAGAATTTATAGGAATTTTGTTGATTACAAATATGCTGCTTCTTCTGCAGCGACCGTTCTGAGCAGGAGAACAATTTGCTGGAAGATGGGGAGTGACAAGGAGTTTATTTCACGGGAGAAGGCAGCAGGGATTTCTGGGGCAGCCCAGATGAGTTTGGGGCAGTGGGAGCTGTGATCCCCCAGCAACTCCCAGCCCTGTCCCATCCCACTCATCCCTCTGCAGACCTGCCCTGCTCCTGTCGGGTTCCACATATTGAAGGATAATGCTCAAAGCTGCTGCTGTTTCAGGATGGGTTTCTTAAATCAATTTGAGTAAATTCAGATGACAAACATTCACTGGCCTCTTCAACCAGGCTGCCTGCACCACACCGAGCTACACAGCGATAACTTCATGATTTTCCCTTAAAAGTGGGGTTTTCTGAACTTCAGAAAGTAAAACAAAATATCCAGCTCAATGTAAAATACACTTTTTGCAAGCAAGGATGAATTCACACAAAATAAGACACTAATTGTAGCTCAGTACTGTAGTGCTTTCTTATGCTCACATTACAGACTCAGCATCACAGGCTTGTCCAAATTCCCTTCCTGTTTAGCTGCTCAAAAAAAGAGAATAAAATTGAGAGCTGATAACCTCCACCCCCATAATAACAGCACTTTCTTCCTACTGAAGTTATTAGATGTAAAGTACAAGCAGTAGAAGCACCAGGAGGAATGTTTCACTCGCTGAGCAACAATATGGCATCTCCAAAGTCTTTCAATCCATCAAACGGTCGTTCATTTGTGCTGCACCTGCTCAGACTATAGTGAAAATCTTTCTTTGCTATTGTTCAGTTCAACTCCTTGAAACAGGGAAATGAAAGGTCTGGGACCTCCAAAGTTTGGCCTGTCAACAGCTCTGCCAAAGCAAATACTCCAATCCCAGGCAGTTCTCCGGGGGCAGGTTTTTAAAACAGCCTCCCACTATCAAACTCATCAGAACCAGGCACTCTAATGGCACCTGAGTCACCTGAGACCAATGATCTGTCAGTACTTGCAAGACCATAGGGAAAAAAATACTACTTTTCTGTTTCTACTCCTGAATTCCATCGAGAAAGAAGGGGACAAGAAAGAAAACACTTCAAAGTTTAAGAAGCTGACTGCACTGAACACCTCTCTATTCTTGAGCATGGCAACAAACAGGCCTACACGGCAGTGACGCCTTCGAGCATCACTTCGAGTTTGATTTTTTGGGGCTCATTAGTGATTCAGAAACATGGACAACTCTTCTGGACAGAAAGGGTCTTCTAGTAACGGAGTTCATCACAACGTCCACTTACCTGCTATTTGAGTAACAGCTTTATTTCAGTCTTTAAATCAGAGGATGAAATTCTCTAGGAATGGCACGTTAAACAACAACAGACACCAAACACATGAAGTCTGATCACTGCTTCATTTCCTAAGCTATACAGGTGTTAATTGGAAAGAAAGGGAGAATATTTTAAAAGTTTATTTGTGCCTGTAATATATATATATATATAATGGCAACTGACAAGAAATTCATGTTTTCAAACCCAGCAGGTTATGGAGACAGTAAAACCAAGCAGCTCTGTTTATAACAATGCTATTTTGAAGGCTGAAACATTTAGCTGAGGTCCAACCTCCTTCGTCCAAGGCCTTTATCAACATCCCCTCAAGGAAGTGGGTTTTGAACTTGAAACTCGAGGAACACATGCAATTTCACAGCAATTAAAATCTACCATTCCCAACTTAAATCACACAAGCAAATCTCACAACCAGTGAGGCACAGGTCAGCAGCTGCCACTTAAACATGGGAATGTCAAACCCAGTGGTCCTGGATTCACTTCTGGCAAATAAAACTCAACTGTGTCCCTGCTCTTAGTGGCAACATGGTTTAGAGTCACATCTTTGAACTGCCTGAGAACCTCTGGAATAGTGATACATTGCCAACAGAGCCTTTCAAAAGATTAAAACAAGCTTGTCAAGGACTCGAGTGAATATGACTGGCTTTGAAATACTGCAGGTCAAAAAAGGACACATTTTTATATTTCTCCTTTACCAATCTCTAACAACACACACTGATTAAACCTGAGAGAATTGGAAAAGACAGAGAAGATTAAGATGAAATGAAAGCATGTTCCTTTTTAAAGAAGTACAGTTTTATACAAGTATAGGCATGTTTAAGCGAATGTCAATGAAAACAGCAGTTCAAAGCAGGAAACAGGATTTTTAGTGTAAGAGCTCTGCTGTGCTGCAACTGGGGAAATGCTTCTAACAAAGATGGCACCACCCCAGAGAACTGACAAACTACAGCTACAGCACAATGAAATTGGTAGATGAAGTCCTAACTACAAACAATTTGAAGGAGAGTAAAGCTAACATGGAAATATTTTGCATAATTAGCTCTCATTTCCTGGTACTATAAATGTTAAATATGAAAAATTTGTGAAGTATCTTCACTTTTTCTACTTGTTTTCCCAGTGGGGGGAAAATAATGCCTCAGTAGCTTAGAGGTGAAATCTGTAAGAACAACCACGGCAAAAAAACTGCACAATAGCTGTTAGTCAAACAGCTGCCACTTCATACTAGAATGGGCTGATCAAATTCTGACAGTTCTGAGCTCTGCAACCTTTCTTTTTTTTTTTTTTCCTCCACATTTCTTCCCAGTTTGTTGTCCTCACAAATCTGTGTTGAGAGACATAACACAAGCAGCTTGACTCCAGCTGGGATGGCAAGCAAAACAGTCTCTCTGGAGCCAGCACTTCCAAAGATGCTCCCACATATGTTCCTACATCCACTTACTCGGAGAAGACAAAGGAATGCACAAAGAGCCATGATGTATTTCTCCACCTTCATGCAAAACTCCCCATTCCCAGCCTCATTTCTCTCCAAGTCCACCTATAGCAAACCTGAAGTTGTGGCTGCACCCCTGAAGGTCAATTCCCTGGCACTGCTGCAGCACATTCCAAAAGGCTGATATCAACATTCCTTCCTAGAGAGCTGGACACTGGATTGGTGACTGCAATGAAGAAGGTAGGTGGTGTGTGGAAGCAGAGTCGTTAAACAGCTGGCAACATCTGTGTTTCAGCATTTATCACACAACATTTACCAGCTACAGCCAAAACATTGAGCAATTTTTAGACTTGGAAGAGTTTCCACAGTCATTTGATTTCCTCCGATCTGTTTTCAGCAAAAAAAAAAAAGAAATGGTAGTCACAGGGAGAGACAGTAGAAAATGCATTTAATTAATGCAAATCATTAATTTTGATATTTCTTTTGTATCAAGATTAAGTTCAGAATGCCTCTGTTTTGAAGCAGAAATAAAAGTGCATAGAACAGAAAATACTTGTAACTCCTCCCAAGTTTATCTACACTGTAAGTCAAAAAATTCTCAACTCACTGAAAGTAGATCTTGATGATATTAAATATAAACTTATGCTAATGATAATATTGCAGAAATACAAAATCATCATCTGTTATATTCCTTAGTAGTTGTAATTTGTTTCCCTGATGCTTTGTTTCCTGCATAATTAGCCAGCAAATAGAACAATACAGCAGGTGAAGATGTACACCACGTGGTAAATAACAAATGTAGAATTCTGAAGATATCACTGTAAAAATATGCATTAATTTCATTTAGAGAATTTAATTCTCTAGCTTGCTGCTACTGATTTACAAACAATCGGACCTGTCTGGATTGAAAAGAAAGACTAGCCCATAATTTGCCTCAGTAAATTGTTTTGAGATAGAAGATATGAAGCTCCATGGGACAATGGTAGATTAATTTCTCATTCATGTACATGTGGACTCAATTAATTTCAGTCAACATCAGTACATATGTAACTCATACAGACTGTCTGGAATGCCCCCTGCCATGTGGGATCTGTCCAAGCCTGGAATACCTGAGCTTTGGAAATCATAAGATCTGGGGTTTATTTTCATTTTAGATATATAAACAGTCTCACTCCAAACACAGGAGAGTTAAATCATTCATGCAAACTAAATGGCACTTGGGTTCGTGTCCGCCCAAGTAAAGCAAAAACAACCTGATCCTGAGTTCATCCACCTCAGCACAACTGGCATCACTCCAGTTACTTCCTGGCATAATTTATGAGGTCCCTCCACTCTTTGATGACCTGCCCGGTCAGGTGACCAAAATCAGAGCAGTGGCTTTTGTGTTCCTCTTTCCTCAGACTGCTTTGTTTGTGAAATGGACACTCATGCTCAGTGCTGGACAGGAAATACTTATCTTTGGATGTCTGTGAAAATGACTTTTCCAAACCCCAATAACTTGTACCTGTGATTGTGAGTTCTGTGTTTTCAATGGATGTTCAAAATTTTACTTCTGTGATACCCCCTGTGTATCAGACACTGCATTTCAAAGCTTCACCTTCTATGAACTTATATACAAAAATTTACATGAAATACACTCTGTAAAACAAACAAACAACCCCCCCCAAACAAACAAACTATTAAACGAGGACAAATTCAAATAAACACATTTTACAAAGCACACTGAGCACAGTAATAACTTAACAAAAGCAAGAATAAAGGCCAAGAAAGCCACCTGCAAAACTTAATTTTCGAAATGGTACAAGATATTTCAGCTGTATTTCCTTGGGTCAGCAGAAATATAGTACCATGTCTTGCAACAGAATTTTAATATATGAACAAAAAAAAAAATCCTTCTATCTAATGGATACAGCAAATAAAGTTTGCAAACCGAAAGATTATCCTAATTTAAACCTGAGTAAGGTTGCAGAGTTCAATCCCTGCTCTCACGACACTTTCTAAAAAGCACAAACAATCGCAGTATTAAGTTGGGCTGTACCTGAAAAGCTTTCCTGTCAGCAGCCAGTTCATCCTGCACCCCACAGCCCCCCCGCTGAGCTCCAAATTCAGAGGAGATAATCAATCTCCAGGTGAAATTACACGAGATCAGTGAGCCCTAAAGGTCCTGCTCCTCCTGCCTGAGCCCGGACACACGGCCCCTCTCCCCAGCTCGGCTCGGCAGCCTCTGAAACCCTTCCCTGCACATTCAGCTGCGCCAAGTCAGATACTTATCTCTGGGTTATTGAGCTGAACGGCTCCACAGAAGGCATCCCACAAAGGACAGGGGAAAAAATTCAAGATGGAAGGTGAGGCCTTTCCTGTTTTGCATCACAAAGCCACAGATTAGCTCTTAGTTTCTCATCAATACAATTTTCTGTAGAATGTGGGAAAGAAAAATCCTGAAAACACCTAAATACCAACCTGGCCCAGCCCTGCTCTCACCAGCTTGTGGAATCTGATAAAATCAAGGAATGGTGTGAGGCTTTCTACAGGTTGGAAGACAACTTTGGAGCTGTAGATAGTAACCAGCACATTTAACACCCAAACGCCTTTAAACAGCTTGTCTTTAAGGCAAATCAAACAATTAACAACTACATTAAAAGCGATAAAAGTATACCGACAAAACCGAGTTAGAGAAAATGTGTTAACTTACTGAATCCAGAAAGCAGAGGTAGGTTCCTGAGCTCTGAATTACTGCTTGATTTTTAGCAAATCCAACTGTTGAGAAAACAAAGAGAAAATTATGGGGTAGCTTTTTACCATTGTATTTTTTTAAATCTTACTACTGTCAGGAACAGATGAAAGAAAATATAAGAATCAGTATCACAAAAAGTCCACGATTTTTCTACATTTAAAACAAGGAACTTCGTAAATATTTAAATAGGATGCCTACTTCAGTCTCCTCTGAGTGATTATTCTACCATCAAGCAGAATTAGAATACTTTTGCTGGCCCTCCATAAAGATATAATGTGTAATACATATCTAGCAAAAGAGTGCCCTGACTTGCAAACCAAATGATGTGAAGATACACAATACAAGATGGGAATTTTATTCTTTAATGGGAAAAGTGGAAATGTAAAGCCAAAAAATCTCACTATGAAGCAGAGCAGAATAATTCTGGACTAACATTATCCCCAAAGTTTCAGATTTTGCATTTGAAAAATGCAGACTTCTCTAATTCTCTACTCTTTTTGTGTGATAAAGTTTTAAGTTTGCCCAGGGAACAAACTTAACTGGGCTCAAAGGTTCCTTGAGCTGTAATGCACGTGCTCCTTGGCTATTTTGCTGAGTTGTCCAAGTACAGAAAAAGACTTATGACTGCATTTCTTGCTGCCTCCAAGGAACATTATGTCAACCACCACCAGAACACTACTAATAAAGGCTCTTCCTTATAACTCTGTTACTCTTGTGCACTTTAATCCTCACCTTAACGTCTCTTCATCGTGGATTTCTTGGACTTATTATCTCACAGTTTATTTACATACTCCCTTTTATACACCTATGAATATCTAATCTCACATTTACAGTGACTCTCAGTCTCCTTCCCATTGGCAGTCAGAAAGCAGCTGGCAAGGACAGGAGCTGCCCCAACAGCAGAGCTGATTCCTGGCAGGAGAGGTTTTAGTGGGAAACAACTGATTGCAACTCAGCAGGTCTGGACATGCCAAGCCAGCAAAACCCCAATACTGAGGAGGCTCCTACTAAAGCAAGAGGTAAAAGAACAGGACAGAATTAAATTTGCCCAACATCAAACAAATCAGTACTATCATACAATTCAGACTTCACAGCAATTACCAGGTGTAAACCAGCCTGTACATATATTTCAATTAATTTCATTACCGTACCCCAATATTTCAACCACCTTCAGTTGACAGTAATGAAGTACAAGGAACCAAAAATGTAGGAAAAAAGTGAAGGAGACTCAAAGGCAACTGCAACTTGACAATTATTTTACTTGATAATTATGTTACTCTATGACCTTTCGGAAATATTTCAGATCTCATTTTCAAATAAACCACTTTAAATAAAATCATAACATCTAGTATTTGTTATGAGAGAGAGTTGGAAAATATTTCTTTCTAGGGTTAAGACAGAACAATCCTGAAGTTTTCCAAGTACCAGCTATTTTTTAGAGAGAGAAGAAAATACATACACATATTATTTAAATTATTAATAAGGGAGATATAAATCCCCATAGAAGAAACTAGGTATTATAAATTGCTTCACCACAACAAATTCTGCATTTGGCATGAGTAGAAAAATGTCTTTAATATTACTCTATTGAACAAAATGAAATGTTTGTGCCAGGTCTCTGAGTTTTGTAAGGCCTGCTTACTTGGTGAAAAGAGCCTGTTACCATGGTTACAGCCGTAAAAACTTAAGCCTCAGTGAGATATTAACATTCCTCACTCTTGGAAAGAAAAAGGTTTCCTTTTTTTAGGCAAGTGACCCTTTCTTTTTTTCTAGGTTCCCCCCTCTTTCTTTTACATGTTTAGAAAAGAATCAGAAATAAATCCTAATCTTGTGTAAATAGTTGAAGATGTGAAGCCTGACTAGTACATTGTTTCTGTACCAAAGCATCTTCTTTTGAAGGCAAGACTCCTTACAGTTGTACCTAGTCCTTAACATAATAAAAGTAAATCACTGAAAGCAAACAAATACTATGGATTTCAAGTAACCTGCTCCTAAAATGTAACAACTGTGAAGGAAAGATGTCTTTGTTTTAATGGTGGCCTGAGAGTGACTTCCACATGAATGAGCTTTGGTTTTTAGCACAACTATGCATTTCATACTATTATTTAAAACAATACTCACAGCTGCATCCCCCATCCCCAGTTAATTAAAGATCTGCTCAGGTTGCAGCTACAGCAACGCTGAGAAAGGCATGTTAGGCCAAAATATAACCTGACATATCCCTAATGGCACAATGTACTTGTAATTCACAACTGGAGCTCATTTTTAGGTTCAGTTTCCTCCAGTGCAAAGATGAACTGAACTCAGAATTCTAACGTAAGTTATTATCAGAGCATCGTGCCTGTGTGTTCTGGCAAACTAAAAACTGCTTTATACACAATTGATACAGCACTCTATTAGCAACAAGACTTTAGACATAGAAAATGTTTATAAAAATGGAAAAGACGTTACACAACACGATAGTATTAACAAAAACATTACTAACCAACAAAGTATCATAATTAACAACCTCTGGGATTATTCTTTGACTTGAGAAGTTGCAACCTTCTTAGCAGCTAGATCATCAACTACTAAGAGAAGTGAGATTTGAAAGGAGACTGATCACCCCCAGTGGAGGGAGGAAAAAAAAGGAGACAAATTTCCAGAAACACGAGTAATTCTTGACATTGCTCAATTCCAGCTGTATCAGTGGCCCAAAAGAGAAAAATTCCCTCTACAAACCCTGCCTGTCTTTTCTCATCACCAGCCCTATAATGCTAATATTGCAAGCTGCACTGTCAAAACAACACCAGTTCATGCTAGAGATACTGAAATACTAAAAATATTTATAGTAACAGTTATGCTGTGTTACTTCAGTATTGCTGGGTCTGACAACTGCTTAAAACCAGCTGTAAAGTCTACAGTCAGATAAATGACAGTAAATAAAGCCCGGGGCCTATACCAGGTTGTAGATTAATTCAGGGCCCAGACTCCAAATTTATTTGCATGTTTCAACTGGGGATGAAAATTAAACCTTCTGAAACAGAACTGGGCTTTTGCATGAGAGGATCATTTTGAAGAGACTCTAATAAACCTGGGTTTCTCTCCACTTACAAACAGGGCATTTAGTTAAAAAGCAGAAACTGCCCAGCTTTTGGTATCACAGTGTTTCCAAAGCGTGACTTTCAAGTGAGACAAGTTGAAAGACACAAATTTGGACCTGTTTTATAACAACTCCTAGCTGTCTACTCATTGCAACAAGGTCCAGAGTGGCAGAAACATGAATTACACAGCTCCCCTACAAAATGTGAGCACCCTGTTCCTGCTTTGTCCTGCTGTTCTCCTCCACAATCTTCCAACTTGAACGTCACTCAACAGCAGCTTCTTCGAAGAGCAGCGGACTTGTATTTCTATTTTACGTTTTAGGAAGCTTTTGTGCTAAAAGAACCTAAACATAAACCAACCCAATTAAGCAAAAGAAAATCTCTTGGAGAGATTTGTTTGTAATCTCCTGCAGTGGGTAAATGTGATTCACATAAGGACGTAAATCAACAGGGAATCACACCATATACGTATCTGGCAGCTCAGTAAACATACTGGGTTAGCCCTCTGAGTTTAGTGAGAGCTTTTAGCTCACATCAAAACTTTTCTGAAACCTCTGTTTATAGTCAATCATCAAAGGGATCAAAAATGGGTTTTTTTTCTCTATTTCAAGGCCTATTTCAAAAGACTGAAAGAAATGCATTCACTTTTGAAATCTTTACGTACAAAATCTTACATTTCTTTTTTCTTAAAACCCATCTCCTGAAGATAAATCAGATATCAGAAAGCCACAGTAAAACTGTAAGCATTAACAACATTGTGTACTCTACAATTAAACAAAATTCTTTTGCAGACTCGAGCACAAGTTCTTCTTTCTAAGCCAAGTTCTTCTTTCCTGGACATATAAACAAATTCTACACATCCCAAACCAACAGGGTCAAATTCTAAACTGGAATGAGTTTTTGAAGGGGGAGCTCTGGAAAACAATGTGGCTTTTTTCCATTGCAATGCAAATGGCTACAAAGACACTTTTCAAACTAAAACCCAGGAGGTGCCTACAATAAAAATCTAATTCTCACAAAATCTCTATTAAGGTACCTACCACCTCGAGGTTCAGACGAATCATTACTCCCAATGATTACTGGAATACCAACTTCCTCCAACTTGATCTTCCATTTTTCAATTATTTCAGCTGAGCCATCCTAGAAAAAACAGTGACACAGATGCAGCAATTTTAGTTTGCATGGTGAACTAAACCAAAAATTCCTGTCAGAGACAGTATTTACTTGGACATTATTTTAAGGAAATCTGAGACGTACCTTACTGGCATCATTAAAAATTGACAGCTCCATGGCTCCTTCAAAATCTTGTTCCCAAACTGACTTCAGGCATTCATCTAACCAGCACTCACTGTTGTGAACAGGCACAATGACAGACTACAAAAAAACCAAACAAAAACCCACGTGCATGTCAGTAAGCACTATTTTTGTTCACTTACAGTACAAGAACATTTATTAAAAAGGGGAAGTGCCAGATCCTTCTGAAACTAACTTTCACCAAAAAACACTTCTGAAAAATATGCAGGCAAAAAAGAACCTTTATTTTCATGATAAATATATGAATTGCTTTTTGCTCCATTGAAGCTTTTGTGAAAAATTTACTTTGAGTTCTACAAGATGGGTTTTGGTAGAAGTCCAAAGAAACAGGGGAGACCACTGAAGCAAATCCACCAGAAGAAGCCATCAGTAACACCACCCGAACCTGTTTATGGTATTCCTCCATTTTTTAAGACACTCTTTACTTCTGCCTTCCATTAACACATCTTACTCTTTAATTTTTCTTTAAACATACTACCTAGTTGGAGATGCTCAAATATGCAGCCTGGACCTTCAGGCTCTAGCCAAGTTTTTAGAAATTATTCAATCTACAAGTGCTCTTAAGCACATTAGAAGCTACTGTAGATGTAGTTCCATACCCTGCCACCCCAACTGCAGGTTTTCCTCTTGGTTCAGACATGCACACAAAACAGGAAAACCTCTCTGAGATATTTTAAAGTTGGTCAGAAATCAGAGACGAGGGGTTTCTCTGTTCAGTTACTCCCCACTGTTCTAATTATCCCCAAAAAGCCAACAACCCCCAAAATTCTGTCAGGATCTGAAAAAAAAAAAAAAAAAGAACATATTCCTTTCACAGAATTGCAAGTGCTGAGGAATTAGCCCAGTAACACACTGGCTATGTTTGTAAAGGGAGAGCCCAAGCCTGTACCTGTTAAAATTGCTGATAGATGAGGAACTTAAGGGCCTAAGTAACTCATAAAAAAGTCTCAGGGGACATTTCAAGAAGTCCCTAGAAACAGAACTTAAACTCCTTATTGTGTGGGGTAACCATAAACACATGGTTGGAAGAAAGAGAGGATTAGTCCCTATTGTGAGCAGGCGAGAACCTCAGGAAACAAAATACTGGAGGGATCCTGAAATTGAATTATTCACGATTTAGTGAGCACATGTAAATCGTGTGGATACACACAGATGAATATATTAGTAGGCAGATTTTTAGACACTGAGGAGCACAGGTAGGACAGAGCAGGATGTGTGGGACAATAATTAACAATATTTCACCCCAAATAAAATAGTAAACCTGTCTAAAGTGAATGAACCTCCTGATCTTCGGCAGGATGATGTAGCAGGTGAAAGGGCTACTTAAAAGAAGTAGAAGGAAAACTTCCTAAAACGTTAAGCAAAGCAGGCCTTTGACTTGTGTTTTGGAGAGATAAATAAATAAAATAGGGAGAAAACACACAAACAAAACCCCCAATCCCCAAAACAAACAAACAAAGGATAAATTGATTATGCCATAATTACAACATACTGTCTCTGATTAGTCTCTGTGAGACTACAAAATAGCCACAAATCTGAGATTCTCAAATAATATTCAATTTACTCAGGATTTTAATATCCTTTGTGTCAAGATGGCAATTAAAATACAACCTTATACATTCACATTAAAGAATCTAACATTCTTATTCAGGAAAAAAGGGTTCCACAACTCCTCCAATGACAATATAAACTTGTTACTCTTTTGTACATCCAGAAAAATCAGTTATTTTTTAATTTGTTTTCTGATTCACTCAGTAAAAATTTGACTGTGCCATCACAAACGAGCTTGCCATTGGCTTGAGAACTGGAACCTCTTTGCTTTTTTTCCATAGTGAACTCCTGTTTTAAGTCAGAATAGCAGTGCAAAATAGCAAGATGATGTTTGACCTCCCTGTTTGGTTTGAACTGAAAGCAGAAAACCCCAGTACTTATACACAGCACATATAAACCAACCCATAAACACCTGCTGGCACTCAGGTGCTCTGAACTCGACATAATAACTCATATTACTATGCTCCTGAACACATTACTGAGGGCAAATTCTACTTGCACAGAACTATGCCCATCATGTAGAGCTGCCAAACTAAGGTACAGAGCTAAACTGCTGATGACACCTCTGTGTAACACCCAAAAAATCAGCAAATCCACGCAAATAACTGCACTCAGAAATATGATTAACACATCAGAGCAACACTGATGTACACTGGAGTTTCCTCAGGTTCCACCATTCTTGCTCAGCTTTCTGGTTTTCTGGGTTTACTTTTATTTTAAGCCAAGGAAAAATCAAAAACCTAAGCTTTCATTTCTCCCTGGTCCATTCCTACATTTGTACTCTGGCCTACGTGTTGCAGTTGGCACTTGTGCTGAACTGGGCAGCCTTTGTATTCGTGTATCACAACACTTCAACCTCCTTGGATCATTTAAAAAGGGAAAAACATGAACTATTTGACTTACTTTGCATTCTAATGGCAAAAATAGCAGCTGGTAGTAACTTCAAGAAACTGTGTCTGCTTCTTCTGTCCCAAACCAAGATCAACTATAGTTTCTATCACTGCTGACAAACCCTGTCTGCAGGGAGAAATACCAACCTTGCTAAGGAAATCACTAAAAACAGGCTTAAGGGAGACCTGGAATACGTTTTTCCCAGTGTCCTTTTGCTGCAGCTTATGCCAATATTCCCAATTCCAGCACAGGTGATTAATTCCAGTTCTCTTTTTATGTATTTGAAGACTGCTACCATAATAGTGAACTACAGAAATATGTATAAAGCCGTCTCAAATTAATTTTGAGTATTTGGGACATAAATTGCAAACAACTAATGTGTTTTTATCGATATAAAATCATCTCAGTGGCGACTGAGTCAGAATGACCATTTCATTGGCTGGGACTGATTTATAGCAGCATCAACAGAGGAGTTTCATGGCCTATGAGCCAACTACAACTCTTAAAACACAGAGCTATGAATCAAACCTGGATTTGAGCATTGTGACACTGCCTGAGTTTCCCTGAACTTCTAGAGTAAGATCTGAAGTGATTCTGGCTATTTTTAGCAATGTAGTTTTGCTATCAACTGAGCTGAAGAACAGTTCTTGGCTTCACTGCAAAGCGAATTTTGTATGGCAAAAATGACCCAATGTGAAACAGGTAACAGGTATTTCCATCCCCTTTCATCCACAAATGTATCACTCAACCCAATAACTACCTCCCCTCCCTCAGCTAGACCACTGAAAACCAATACATCAATCACAAAACTGAAGAGGGGAAAGGTGAGGTTTTAAATAAAAACAACCCATTGTCAGAAACTGTGCAGCTGAATGTTTTGTGATGTTTTTGGTATTATCACCATCACCCTCCAAGAATCTGGATGATAAACAACTCCGAAGCGAAAACTTTCAGTTTCCACCAATTTCAGTTCAAGCAGGCTCCTACCTGCCCCCATACCTCAATGTGGAAAATAACTTTGGAACAGCACTTTAACACTGCTGAAAACGTATAGAAGTCATAACTTCTATTTTTCAATGAAGTTTTCCTATGAGCCATTATTCCAAGCTATTTCCAAACTCAGGGCTGTTGGCAGAAACACACCAGCTTTGCCAAACCTCATCTCTGGGATACTTTAACTTACAATAAGCCGGAGAGATTTTCAGGCCACAGACTTTGACCTGCCTTTAGGACCTGAGACTGTGACGTTGTTCATTATTTTTACTTGCCCGTTGATTTGTATGTTATTATTTTTCAGGCATTTGCCAAACTAACTATAAATTGTTGCCAAACCCCATCAGCTGTGTGTGTATAAATTTAATAGATGTAATAGACATATAAATGTTTCTGTATGCTTTAATTATATATAAATTTTTATATTATATATATAATTTGGACAAATATGTATCATTTTAATAAATGTAATAACAAAACTAATATTTTTATATATCTTTATTATATCATTTGTACAGATATGTATAAATTTAATAAATTTAACTGCAAAACTAATCCTTACGTATCTTTATTATATATAGATACACAGACATAGATATATAGAGACATAGAGATATACATCTAGATTTTTGCATCTATTATATATAGATAGGTATCTCTATATGGATATATCTATATATTATATATAGATATAGATATCTATATAGATAGCTATCTCTATATAGATAGATATACAGATATACAGATATCTATACAGATAGATATCTCTACATAGGTAGACATACAGATACATTATAGGTAGATATATATCTATACAAACATCTATTTTAATGTAAATATAGAAATATTTCATATCAATAACATACTTTCCCACCTGTCCTCTAACCACATTTTTCACTTGCAACTCCCCAGCTTGAACTTGATCCAAAATGCTGTGTTCAGCACTTTAAAAAAAATATTGGTAATACCCTTTAATACTCAATATTGTATATACTTATACATATTTGTATATATATTTATATAGAGAGACATAGAGAAGAGATAGAGACATAGAGATATGTGATATATACATATTTATATATTTATGTTTAATAGATATAATTTATATATATTTAATATATTAATATATTATATAAATATATATATATATAAATACTTTGTTACGGGGAATAACCAAAGCGGGCAGCGCTGCAGGAATATTTCACCCCTCTCTGTCCCACCCCCGTGCCCGACCTGCGCTGCAGCGGACCCCGACCCGGGGGGAGCCCCGACCCGGGGGGAGCCCCGACCCGGGGGAGCCCCGACCCGGGGGGAGCCCCGACCCGGGGGGAGCCCCGGCCCGGGGGGGCCCCGAACCGGGGGGGGCCCCGAACCGGGGGGGCCCCGGCCCGTCCCCAGCCCTGCCCCGACCGCCCGCGGCCCTCACGTACCACCTGGCCCGGGGTGTGGGGGGTGCCGCGGGTCCCCCCCGGGCCCGGCCCCGCCATCGATCCCCGCCGGGGCCGAGGGGCAGGAACAACCATAGAGACGGGCCG
>JAYRBT010000043.1:9098553-9115103 GCA_036023395.1 Myiotriccus ornatus
TCCGCGGCCCGCGGCCGGGCGGGCCGGGCGGGGGTGGGACCCCCGGCTTTGGCTGGGACCCCTTTTTCTTTTTTTTTTTTTTTTTTTAATGACCGTTAAAAAACGTGAAGTTGTCAGTGGTAATGATGCCATCATCATAGAATGATGGAATTATGGAATGTTAAGGGGCTGGAATGGAACCGTAAAGACCGTTCAGTTCCACCCCCTGCCACGGGCAGGGCCACGTCCCACCGGAGCAGGTTGCTCACGGCATTACCCATCACAGAGTCACGGAATATTTGGGGTTGGGAGGGGATCGCCCAGTCCAACCCCCTGCCCAGGCAGGGTCACCTAGAGCAGGTGACACAGGAACACATCCAGGTGGGCTTGGAATGTCTCCAGAGAGGAGACTCCATGCCCTCCCTGGGCAGCTGTTCCAGGGCTCTGCCACCTCCGTGGTAAGAAGTTCATCCTCACGTTGAGGTGAAACTTGCTGTGTCTTAGTCTGTGGCCATTGCTCCTCGTCCTGTCGCTGGGCACCACTGACAAGTCTGGCACCGTCCTCTGACACCCACCTTGGAGATGTTTTTGTGCACTGACGAGATCCCCTCTCAGTCTTCTCTTCTCCAGACTAACCAGGCCCAGCTCCGGCAGCCTCTCCTCATCAGAGAGATGCTCCAGACCCTTCACCACCGCCAGGGATGTGGCATCCAGAACCTCCCTGGGCAACCTGTTCCAGTGTCTCACCACCCTCACAGTAAAACATTTCTTCCTAATATCTAACCCAAATTTCCCCTCTTTCGATTTGTAGCCTTTCCTCCTTATCCTGTCGCTACAGTTCCTGACTGAGAGTCCCCCCGTGGCTTCCCTGTAGGCCCCTTCAGATACTGGATGGTATTTTGATATATAGTGGAAGGTATTATTGATCATTTACTTACTGAAACTATGATTGTGCAACCACTTACTCCCTTGAAAGTATTCCCAGCTAAAAAGGATCGCAGGACCAGGGCCTGTACAACAACCTATTCAGAATTTTTAAAATTTACACAAAGCAATCTTTGTTGAGCAAAATCCCGAGATTATCCCCTGTTTATCTGAAGAGCCTGTTAAACAGCCAGACAATTCAAGGAGCAAACAGGGCAGAGTTATCTTAAAATGTTGGTTGGCACACATATCCGAGAACTGAGGAGGTGAGCAGGACAGCCAGGCAGTAATTCACCCTCGGAATCTATTTCAAATTATCTACACAGCTTCTCGCCGTCCAGCCTGAGTTTAATCTCTCTGTGAACAGTGCTGCTAAATACAATCATTTCTGTTCCTGGCGACGAAGGCTGCTGGCACTTTTATGTTGCCTGCATGCCTTGCTTTATCTGAGAAAGTGTAGCAGAGTATTGCTTTACTCACCCTAAACCAAACAAAAGTCCCAGTCAGGGACAGCACCTCATTATGCGAAGCAGAATGCAGAGCAAAGCCCTTCCCTGAGGAAAATACAGACCCAATCAAACCCACCAGAAATGTTTTCTAAGTTATATTCTGTAGCTGACCACAGAGGGTAGTTAAATACAAATTTCTGCTTAGAATGTGACTTTCATTTGGGGTGGGTTTGGACAGACTTTTAAAGGCCCACAAGCATGTGGAACCTATTCCATGGGATATTCAGGGCAACCTGGGCAGCTAATGCCCACTGTGAGAGCCCTTACCTACTGGCTTTTGAAATTCCAGCAGGCATTTGTGTGTTCTTGGGCAACTAAATAGTTTCCAAAATGCAGTCGATTGTTTCAGTGCCCATTCCTCTTTCATGTGGGTCAGAATGGAAAGAGATCTCCCAGTGCTGTTGTAACAAAGTCAGAAACAAGCAAAAATGGTTTGGTCCTAGTTGTGCTTCCAATTGCTCTACTTTAAAGCTTTTACAGAGTGGTGGGGAGGAACAGCTCACAAAACAGCTAAAAGCATTACAGACTCAAAGACATTTCTCATCAAACTGATTTTTAGCTTTTATTTCTGACTAATCAATCTCTTGAGGATTATTACTGTGAACCTAAAGCTTTCAAATTCTGGAAGCTTTACCTGTCAAATAGAAGTTTTCCTCATCTTGATGGAAAAACACGGTATCTAGAAAGTTGTTTTCCTTTCTTTACATTTGACTGACATTTCTAAAATTACACAGACTCACAATATGAACAGCTTGTACCTCTTGACTTGTGAGGGCAGATCTTAGCTGATTTCATTGGGAATTTAAAAGAAAAAGCAGGACTACTTGTGTGGAACATCATTGGGGTTATTGAGGCCAAGGAGTCTTGGGTTTAGTTTGTTTTTTAAAAGCTCAAACCGTAAATGAGGTGGTAAAACAGTATCTTGGCACACAAATCTGCTTCTTGGTATTGTAGGGCACGTGGGCAACTTAAATTAGTTGTCTCTTTATTGGAAAGACAGGATGAGTGAATACGCAGTTTTCTTTTAACACATCTATTGCTGAATTTACAAGCTTCAGTACTCAAGTATTTCCTGAACACACCATGTTGAAAGGATCATTCAACAAAGTAGGTAAAATATTCAACTTTGAGCTAGTTTGAAACCACTTCAATTCAAAGAGTAGCTTTGAGCTTCCAAAAATGCTACATTATTTTCATAAAATGTCACAGTTGAGTGGCAAGAGACGAGGGGGGGCAATATTTCTCATAATAGTACTATAGGGCAGAAGGGGACATGAGCAGCTCGCTTAGTCTTGCCATCCTGAGACAGGATCAAGTGACAAACACCTGACATCATCCCTGACAAACACCTTGTAGCCCATGAGGCTTCATAACATGCTCAGCATATTAATTGCAGTCCTTGCTATCTTTGCCCACAGAAAGAATTTCCAAGTATCCAGTTTAGATCTTGCTGTGATTTCTAAGCCCCCTCAAATTTGGCAAGTTAAGATCTTTTCCCTCTGACAAAGAGATCCAGACACCTGTCACCTCCCCAGTATTAGAGCTGTTGAGCCCGAACCTGTTGCATAATTTGTGCCTTTTGTAGAGATGCTTCTTCTCTCCCTCTCCCTTCACAGAATAAAATCTTCAGCTCCCAAGGTACAGTTCCTCAGTTTGAATCCTCTGCTAATATTTTACCTTACGCAAAAATTATCCTGCTTTTCTCCTAGCTTAGTTGATTTGGCACTTTGCATTTTAGTCCAGATGTAAAAAGTTTTGCTGGGCTATTAAAAAAAAAACCAAAACCAAACCCCTTGGCACCCCTCCCTGCCCTTTTGCAGGCCTGGAGAAAGACACCCTTTTCATAACCAAACACACTGAGTAAATAAAAACGAGGAGGCCAGTAACCTGCCAAAGATAAGACTAGAATCTCTTATAAAGGACACAGGCCACCATTCCTTCAACCTCTATCTCTACCCTGAGAGGCTGCTCAGCCCCCTCCTTCAGGGGTCCCCTGATAGCCCTCTCCCTGAGTGGCTTTATCCCCTGCAGCTGTGTGCCTTCTCAGCTGCTTTCTTGCTAATGCCTATGTTAACCCTTTCTTTGCCTGAGAAGGCTTGCAAACTCCATCCCAAATCCGTTATTCCTGCACACGGAAAGCAAATAATTCCCTTTGTGAATTTATGATTTCATGACTTTGCAAACTGTTGTTGCGTTTCCCTCCCATCCCACTCTCTTGTTTGGGTTATGCACCTCTGATTAGTCCAGTCCTTCCTCGCTGGTTGTGTTTTAGACCCGTTTATTCTTCTGGCTTTCTTCTGGACTCTCTGTGGGCACTTTGCATCTCTGCTGGAGAACGAGCCCCAGCGCCAGAGCCGGCCCAGTGCTGGGCAGAGCAGGATTACCTCCCGTGTCTTGCAAGCCCTACTCCTGTTTGCACAGCTTAGTGCAGTGTTTGCCTTTGTCACAATGGCTTGACACTGTTGACTCCTAATCAGCTTGTGATCTATTATATCCCCTAGATCTTTTTCTGCATGAGGGAAACAGTATTTTAGCAGTTTTATTCCAGTCAGCCACATGAGAAGAAAATGACTGAAGTAGTGTGAGTGAGATTATCTTCTTTGCGCTTCAATACCAGGATTGTTTACTGGTTTCCAATTAGTTACATGTGTACACCCTGCTCAGGGAGTTGCACAAGTGTTGCTAATGCCTTCCTTTGGCCTTCAGAGCCTTTATTACTATCAGGGACTAGTACCTAAGAGTTATTTGGGCCAATTTCCCTGTGTACTCAAGACTTCAAATGCTCAGCTGAAATTATAGGCCTAATTGTTCTGAAGGAATCCTCTTACAATTTAGACATATTGAGTCTGGGTAAGCTCACTGAAAAATGCTGCTGCTCTTTAGAGAAGTGTTGTGTGATAGTTTCTCTCTCTGAAACATCGGCTGTCGTTAGAGAAAGGATGTTGCTGTTGCTTGTTTCTTCTTTCTTCTTTTCAAATGAGTCAATCTGAAGAAGCCCGTGGTTGTTTTTATGAGTTGGTAAATACCACAAATATTCTGTTAACAGGAGTACTGGACTTGGATAGCTTTGTGGGTGAATTAGAAAGATCCCATTCATTTCAGAACCAGTCCACACCTCCAAAAAATACGCTCTCTTGACCACCCCCAGTCATCCCACTCCATGTGTGCTTTCATGTCCTCTCATCAGGCTGCCGGGCCACGGTGTGATGCTGTGCAGGTTCCTTGTTCTGCTTGAGCCAGTCTCTGCTCTAGCTCAGGCTTGTACCTTCACAAGCAGTGTGGTTTTGTGGCAGTGAGACTGCAGGAGATAAGGCAGTGACAAGCAAGAGTCTCAGTTCTTCCACAGAACTGAAGCAGATCAATGCAGGTTTTTCTTTGCCAAGGGCTTCAATATTTGAGCAATCTTATGCAAAATTAGACTTTTATTTGGCAATCTTTTCTGAAAGGAGTGCTTCCATGTAACGCTGTATTTTTAAAATGCAGTAAAAGAAACTACTTCACTTTTTAGCTGGTGAAATCTGCTGGAGAATCCAGTGATAGGCAAGTGATTATGGTCTGCCCACAGCAGTTAATACAGTTTGGGTTTGTTATTGAGTAACCAATCTGAAACCCAGTAAAGCAATCATGGCATTTTCCTTACTTACCCTCAAAAAAACTTTATAAGTAAGTTATTTGGAGGGAAAAAGTCTTATTTACAAAAGATAGCAAGATTCAGATAATGTAAAGAGATAAAGTGTAGCCTTGAAATCCCATTTTCCTAATCTTGAGGAGTTCCTGTGTGCCACTAATGATAACCCTTGAGAATCAAAGCTTCTACTTGAAGAAGAGCAAACCTTTAGAGAGTTCAGTTTAGGTTCTTTGTTTTTCAAAACCATACCTCTGTTTGATCTTCTTGATGACTGAAGTGTTAAACACTTGTGAAATAAACTTATGGTGGAGAGCTGAGGAAAGGTGCAATTGTATATTTCCCAAAGATTCCCCTCTAAGTTCATACTATCCACAGTCAGAATTTTGCTGAACTTCAGTACCTTTGGGAGCTTAAACTTCTTTGTATATAAGTACAGGAAGCATCTGACATTTTAAGATGGGAAAGTGCTTAAAGAAATAAATCATATCCCTCCAAAGGAATGTATACATAACAGGAACTGGGATGTGTATAATATACAGAGATCCACAGACAATGTATTGGATGCACATCTTTATATGACACACAGACAGGAAGGGAAATGAGTAACATTTTGAATTATGAATTAGCCAAAGGCATCTGAAGGAAAGATTACAAGGATTGTATAGTATAGCTCTAGAGAATACAGCAACATTTACTTAATATGTCTTCATTGAAAACAGAATTCAATAGGTTCTTTACATTTTTATACTATCCTATAAAAGACATTTTATTATGTCTTATTGCATCTTTTAATATCATTCTTAAAATGCTAACCTACTCTAAAAAGCGGGTATTAAAGTTTATTGTGACTAATTCTGTTCCAGTTCTGTTTAATTTTCAAGCCAAGATTGTTCTACATTTTCCTGTACATGCCAGCTCTTCACACTCACTCTCGTTATGAAATTCAAAGTTCTTCATGCATCTTCAGTAAAACAGATTTAACATCTTCATTAAAGTTAATAACACTGCTGGTATACAAAGGCCAGTATAGTGAGCAGCTCACTCCCCTACAGCTGTACTGACTGTGTGTTGTAAAAGAGAAGTCAAGATGTGATTCTTGTCGGAAGATTGACCAGATGTGAGCAGAGCAGAGACAGGAAACTGTTCTCTTTCAGTGAAAAGCTGTTACTCCATCTTTATGTCCTTTCTTTGCTGAATGTAACTCAAAGGCCAGGGAGGCCTTTGAACAGCCTGACAAATATGCTGCTAACCTGGGGACCTCCAGCTCTCTGAGGAAAGGAGCCAACAGGCTGTTAAATGGTATCTGTGATGGCTTGGTACTGTTTTATCCAGCAGTGCCTTTGTCTCCTGGGCTGTGGGAGGGCTGGGGGCACAGCCCGGGGGTGGGATCATGTGTCCTGACAGGGACATCCTCGTGTTGGGCCACTGAGCCCAGCTGGAGGAAGACTTCGATGGTGTTGGGAGCAGGAGCTGATGGCATCACCAGGTACTTGGGACTGCACATCTCTGCTGCTTTGCCTGGCTTCAGTGCAGCATTAGGGAAAGTATTCAGTGCAGCTTTCAGTGCAGGGAACCTGAGAGGGAAAGTAAAGGAAGGTCTGGAGCCCTTTAGAGCTCAGCAAATCTGTCTGTATAATGATTCTTTCTGTGGACATTATCAATTCACAATAATTTTCTGTGAATAACCTGACAATTTTGTCAAGTTTGTGTTTCTTAGGTAAGGTTACGACATCTTATGACATTATAGATAGAATTTGGCTATCAAAACTGTTTTGGGAGTAGGTCTATGGAGACTACATTGCTGTGCTAGCAGGACAGAGGAGATGACAGTAAATTATTTGATTGTGTAGAGGCTCCCTGGTAACGTCATCCTGATGCCATTAGAGCCTGCAATAAACCACCAAGCACAAAAGACTCTGCATCTCCCTCCCTGTGACAAAATCCTTACTCATCTACTTCTTATTCTTTCTGTAATCAACCCTGCTACTTAACCTCCATCTAAACTTTCCCTTCCCAAATAAGGTACTACTTTTTTTTTTCTTTTTTTTTTTTCCCCTCCCCAACTGCAAGAGAGAAAGAAATTTAATTTCACCATGTGGGAAGCCAAGATCCTCATTTTGACGTCAAGTAAAAACAGCTAAAAATAGCCTTTTGCTAACACTGCTGCTTGTCCCTGCTGAGACAGAGTTCAAACACATCCAGGTTTCCAGCTCCATTGATAGCTTTGGCCTGGAAGCAGATGCTGCAGGTATTTAAATACTGGGATACCTCTGTATGCAAATGGGAAGTTTCATTTTGTTTTAAAACCTCCAGCTGCATAAAGTTGTGTTTGTTAGCTGGGTTCTCAGATTATTTCTGCAGCCAACAGCCCGTGTGCCAGTTGTGGTTGTTGTGCACGTAAACTTGAACTCTGACATTTCATCCTGTTGCAGAGCCTTGGTATGTGCATTCCTTTATCTTCCCACCATCCCTGCAGTTGCTCTTCATTACTGTCAGTGCTTGTTAGTTAGAAAAGTCCATTCTGTTTTGTTTGGGCCAATTAACTGGTGGAGAGAGCAGCTCTTCGAGGGTCCCCACTAAGTGTGTATCACCAGCCATCATCCACTGATTCAGTAAATAAACCTGAGCTCTGCTGCACTTCTCAAAGAAGCAAATTTTTGTTTCTGAGTTGACCAACTCACAAAAACTCTTTAGACTTTTGAATATTTCACTCTCTTATGACAATTAAAGGGAAAAGGACATAGTGTAGCAAATTACACGAGAGCTGTTCTCATAATTACTTTATATGCATTTTCATGTGTTTAGGATGCTGTCTTCCTAAAGGCCAGGGAAGAAGAATACCAGGAGAGGAAACAGTCCTTGTGCTGCTTCAATATTGTGACTTGCAGCCTGTCTGAAAGCATAACAAAGCCTTGATTGTGCAAGTGCCCAGCTGATCCAACAAGCAATGAATGAGTGAGCAATGGTCAACAGTGAGGAGTGGGTATCACAGAGGGCAATTCAAAAAGGTTGTAGTGCTGTGAAGTGAGGGAGGCATGAAATGAAATAGAACTAGAGATACAAAGGTCATCAACCATTTGGGTTAGTTCTACTTTTTTATTTATTTGTTTGTTTTTCTTGGAATGGTCCACTATTTTTGCTTGAAATAGAAAAAAATATGACTCTGAACCGGTAAGACATAAGTCTTCCAGTAAGGAAGAAAGTAATTTCACTCTTTCAGTCTAATTTAAAAGCAGAATCTGATCTGAGTGAGATCTCCAGAATTCTGCTTGGAAGACATGCCAGGTAGCACAAGACAGATCCCTGTTAGGGAAGTACAAACTGTCAGATTTTCATGCTCATTCAAGCATTTGGGTCCACAAGAGGCCCAACCCAGTCTTGTCATTATGAGACTGAGGAATAAAAGAATGAGAAAGTTTGATATGTAACAAGAGACTTCCTCCAGTTCTTCATGAGAGCCCAAGATTCTTGTGAAACCTACAATAGGGAGGATTCCCTTGCCTTCAGAGTTTTACCCTTGTCTTTTTACCCTTGAATGGATTTGATTGAATTTTCAGCCAGAATCCTGTCTGAGAAAGCAGAAGATACATATATATATATAACCAAGATAGCAAGGTCCAAATTTAACATTTAGGTATTGCTTCAAGGGCTTCTTCCAAAAGCATTAAAAGGAAGACTGTGGCACCTTCTAAAAATATTTAAATCTATTCCAGTTTGATGATGTTTCTGAGTAAAAGCACTTCCTAATTTTTTAGTCATTACTGCCAGTTTTATTAGATCATGTCAGATTTCATGGCTTGTCACTGTCCTTGGGACATTACAAATTAAGGCCTTTTAGCCTCAACACGGCTTGTTAGCACACCTTTGTGCTTTCATGTTGTTTTGTCTTTGCCACTGCTCTCACAACAATAAATTGACAGACCACCATGCATTGTTTAAATGGATTTTCAGATTTTCCTTGACTAAATTCAGCGTCATAATATAGAGAAATGACTTTCAGAAGGTCATGCAAGGAACTGAGTGGGTACTTCGACAGAGAACCTAACTTGCCTTTTTTCCTCAGCCCACTTAATCAAAGGAACATCTCTGTGTTCAGGTTTGTTGACACCTAAATTAGAGTGTGAGCTGACCTAATAGAGCCATGATAGTCAAAGCATGCTTTGAACCAAAGAAAAAAGGAATAAATCAGAATCTCTTTCAGCAGATGTATTGTTTCTCATCTGGAAACTTTGCAGAAGTGAAAGAGTCTTCTTTGAGCTTTGGGTCTCTGGAGGAATTTTCTTGCTGCTGGTGCTAAAAGGAACAGGGGGGATGCAGGGCCCTTTACTCCTTTCTGCAGACACATCTGCCCTGCAAATACTGCCACAAAGCAGCACAAAGGACCCTGCTTTGTGGAGCAGCACAGATCTGATTTCATCATCTGATCCACTGTTCTTCCTTAAGCAAATATGTAATAATGTCGGAATTTATGGATTAGTGAGACAATCCCTGATCTGCTTTAATCAGTTGGTGCTGCTCCTCCCAGAGTGTCGCTGACAGGAACACTGTGCAGACAGGCTGGGGATCTACAGAGAGCTCTTTTCATTTTTTCTGTTAATGCTGCAATATTTGGTAAGATATCACTCATCTAGTGAGTGACTGAATTTAAAAAAGAAATTAAAATGTGTTACTGTTCGTAACAACTGGACAAACCTCACTGCCCTTTTTCTACTAAAACTGCCATTGAATTCGGGGAGAAGTTTGACATATAAAAACTTCTTCATGAACCAAATCTGCCTCACGGGAGCTTGTCTGCTCTAAAAAATCCCCGTCATCAGATCTGAGGTTGATCTGGGCTCTGAAAAGACCTGCTGTTGAAAATTAGGAGTGAAATTTAAAAAATTATTAAGTGGAATTATTTACCTTGTTAGTTCATCATGTCTGTGAAAATATTCTCTCCCCTTCTGGTAACCTAGCAATGAATACACAGTGCACAATTATTTTTTCCCAATTTGTAGGAGAGTTGCATTAAAATGCACGTCAGTGTCTTTATTTCATGACAGGCATGTAGAAAGCAACACTGCAAATGTTTGTTTACCCTGGCAGGGGCTGGATTTGTTTAGTGTAACTTGCATTAGTTTTGTCCAAATTCTGAAGCAGAAAGGAAAATACATTCTTGTTTTCGGGTCAGTGTTACAAATATTTTCTTTTGCTTTCTTTTTACCATGAGCAGTGACTACTAATGGATTCGGACCTGTGTCCTCTGCTGTCAAATTCTCCCACCACATACTGGAAATTTCTGAATACATTTGAAGAAGTGATTGCAAAGGCTGAGCCTGCAGGTTGCAGAGTGTAGGCAGGCTGGAGGAACTGGGGAAAATGAAAAACTAAGCCAGCCAAGAGGATCCGCATCAAGATAAATATCAGCTTCACCAGTGGCATAAATTACATTTTCTAAAACAGGAAATTAATGTTCATTAAATGGGAGAAATAAACAACTGGTCTTCTTGAAGAGTTCTCAGATTAAATTCTGTTTTCTGAGTGCTTCTTGGCAGACATTTTAAATACCTTGTTTATTGTGAAATGAAAAGAAAACACTAATTCTGGTGGATGAAATGCAAGGACTATCCCCAAAGCAACAATATGCTGAGGCCTCTTTAGAGTTTTTTGGTTTTGACTTCAGCTTTACCCAGTCTCATCGTGCAAACAGGAGTTAATGCGTGTACCCCAGAGGAGTCTCTGGGCTTAGGCACTAAATCCTCTGCCTGAGTCACCAGGTCCTGAGACAGCCTTGCTGAGCGGGATGGCAAATGAGCTGTGTTTCTTAGCCATCTTTTGTGCTTTGTGTTACCTTTTTGATCCTCTCAATAGGCTGCTTGGGTCCAGACATCATTCCCTTCATTGCTTTTTCAGTTTGATGTGCAAAGACTAAGATGCAAATTCCTGTCTGCACAGGCTGGGTTACTTGACAGTTCAAGGTGTTTGGAGGGGGGAGCGTGTAAATCGTGAGGGGAAAGCACCAGAACTGTGGTGCTGTGGCCCTTGATATCCAAAAGCCATGAGTTCAGCACTATCACGGGGAGTAGGTTTTATCCTCACTCCAGCTTGGACCCTTTGACCAAGATTACACCTGGCTCAGCCTCCCTAATCAGCAGGATTTTAGTTGGCTGAGGTATTTAAAGTCGTGTAGCCAGGAGTACAGTCTCTCTCTGCAGCCAGCACAGAGTCGGGGAGTTGCAGGTGATTCAGCTCTGATCTGGGCCAAGTTACCTCTTCTGGCAGAGGGGCTTCACCCACCCCGGGGGACAGAGCAGGACAGCACACCTGACCTCCCTGCTCAAAGGTGTTAGTCCTGTGTCTTACCCTGCCCCATACCTGGAAGATGGAAATGAGGAGAAAGGGAAACTTATTTGCCAGCAACGTGAAGCAACTTAAAAAAAAGAATTTACGCCTTGGCCACATTCCTGATTTGCCTTCAGTGTTGAAGTATTCCTGCAGGGAGCTTCCCTGTTTGCACACTACCCGTGCAGGAAGAGCCCATAGGTGTAACTCTAGGTACACCTACTGGTTTGGCCACAGCACAAGTCTGGGCATCTACTTTATTTATTTATTTATTTATGTATGTATTTATTTATTTATGTATGTATTTATTTATTTATTTATTTATTTATTTATTTATTTATTTATTTATTTATTTATTTGCTTTAATGTTATGTCTTGCAGTTAGCCTGTGCCAATAATGATTCCCCCCCGGCCACACACGAGATTTTCTGCTTATCCGACAGTTAAGACCGAAAATACATCGGTCTCACTTTGGTGCCTACAGCGAAATGCACCGATTTGGGTGGGAGCTGGTTGGGATCGCAGTGCAAACATCCAGAGGCGGAAGCCGGATTGTGCGTGCGGCGGGAGCTGCCAGTTCAGTGGGAGCTGTTTGTGTCGGAGCTGCCTTGTGTCCAAGGCAGAGGGGCAGCTCTGCTCCCCGCCCCCTCTTCCAACACTTCTCAAACGCTGCCTCGCTCTTTAAAATGCGATCTCTGAATTGACACGGTTCCGTCAGGAATCCTGCTGTCCTGCTGCTGGGTTTCAGACGTATCCTCGGAAATATTTGCTTATTTTTCTTTCAGTATCGGTTGTTTTCTGTTATGTTCCAAAGGCCAAAACTTTTCCCTTTAAAACAAAAAACAAAAACAAGAGAAGTAAGACGTGAATAGTGGTGGTTTAGGAGTAGTAGGAACTATGCTCGGATATTAGTACTGACAGAAGAACACAGGAATAAACAGAAGGGTGCAATTATGGATGAATGTATTTTCTTTACTAATTTTAATTTCATGAGAGCAAGTAACACGGTGCCCCCTCACCACACACAAAGGTTTCCCACTGTCCATTCAGCTGCTGAACCTCTCCCTGTTTTGTTACTCTGCTCACTCCTGTCTGCCGGCTGGATTTACCTTACAAATACTATTTATTTCCTATTGCTCCTGTATTCATTGTCTATTGTCCTCTCTGTGGCTTGTTTGAATTCTCAGACCACTCTCTTCTCCCTCCTGCTTTGCCATGCATGCTGGTTAGCTATGGCTTTGCCTTCCCAGAAAATACGCTGCTTCCCCTCCTTCCCCCTCCTCCCTCAAAGTTTCAGATTTCCCCTGCTGGCAGGCAGCGAGGGGCTGCACACCACGCACCGGCCCCCGGGTCTGCTCTGTAACCACAGGACCTGATTCACCTCTTGCAAGCTGAGCAGCGTGAAAATAAATCAGCTGAGAGGGAGCTGCTTGGAAATTGCAAAACGCAGGGACAAAACACATGGCCAAAGCAACACACGGGGCTGGGCAGTGACCAGCGTGGCTCTCCAGGAGTTTGCAGCTCTCCCATATATGTTCCCTTGGGGACAGCAAGGCTGAGTGAGACCTTTCAACAGATTAGCTCTGTCACACTGTTCAAAGCAGCTTTGCATGTTCAGCTGAGATGTGCTTAACCCCAAATCTTGCATCTGAAGGCGCCCTTCCTATGCCTTCCGGCTGGGTCCAAACTTGGCAGGGGGGTTTGTCCCTCCTAATGTAAACACAGCCATGCTTTGAAGGAAATGTAAATCCAGACCCGAGCTTGAGCCATCTCTAATCACTGCTTGATTTTTATTTTCCCCAAATCTGCACATTTGAGTACCGGAGCAAATTAGTCATCTCTCCTTCAACAGGTTCTCCTCCTGCTCTTTAAAATCCTTAGAAGTCCTTTAAAATCGCCGCTGTTTGTGCCTGGGTTTGTAGCCGTGACAAGTAAATATTTAAAGTGAATTTAGAAGGAAGTGTCTGAAATGACTGTGTAGATCCTCGTGTTTGAGTTGCTCCTTGAGGAAGGCAATGGAGCTTTATTGGGGTTCAAGTGTTTGAGTGTATGAAGCTGTTTCCAGAACCTGTATCTCCAGTCCTGCCACATTAGGTCAGAGTAGTAACTCAGCAGCTTCTGCTTTCACAGGAGTGTGAAGCCTTTGCTGCAGAGGATTAATGTTTCCTTTAGACATTATACAATATTTTCCTCCCAGATTTCAGTGAAGTTCTGCTCTTACTGAATTGTAAATGCAAAAAAATTACTGTTCAGAATGTTCTCTCTTGAAAAGATGTTTGCTTTTCACAGCTCAAACAGAAAACAGCTCAGTGCATCCAAAAGCTGCCTCACCCTTTGAGCGTGTTCCCAGATCTCAGCCAAGAGCACTACTATGGAATAGCTGTGAGTAGCCGGAAGAGCATTGTGGGGATTGAGATGCAAATGAGCAAACCAAGCAGCCCCCTTCGCTGCAGAGGTTCCCTATCTCCTTCTGCCCCTCACTTTTGAACTGGGGGAGGCTTAACCTGGGCATTGCTCTGCAGCCACCAACCTTGGCTTTGCGGCCAAACCCCCTGGCTCTGCACCCGCAGTGCTTGGCGCTGTGGCCACAGCCCCGGGCTTTGCTCACTTGGAAGGCTCATCAGCTTGGGTAGGATGAAAACTGTGTCAGCACCATGAAGACACGGAGGACAGGAGGGGCTTTCAAAGCCCCCGTGTTGCCATTACTTTTCTGGGTCCCCAGAACTAAATGCCACTGCTTTTTCCAAGTTAAAAAGGGGGAGAAAGAAAGGCAGAGGTAGTAGCTGCTGCTAAACAGCACACTCTGTTCCCTATCTTAAAAGTTCCCAGTTTTCAGGCAGTTTCAAAAGTTCCAAAGCGTAATGTGAGCAGCTGCCTGGTTTGTTTTATCAAATGCAGGGAGTTCGAATATTGCAGAGGAAATCAGATACAGTACGTGGGGGGGCATGCAAAGGGTTGCACATATAAACACTCCAAGGAATAAAGCAATACGGTGTTTTCTCTGTATGCTTTTCTTTCCAGTATGAGGGAAGGAAGCAAAACATTTTAACAAAACCTCCTTCTAAAGAAATAATCAAGGCACTGAGCTCTAAAGCCTCTGTCACTGCACATGACCGGGAGAATGAGGCATTTTGCATTATTGCATGTTGTCATCACTTTGCTCAGTGTTGTCCCTCCGTGCTAATTACATGTTTACATGCATTGCATCATTTGGCAGAATTACTGTAATTATGCTAATGCTTCATAATCAACAGAACAGTACCTGTAATTTACCAAACAAAAAGGACATGAAAAGCTAAACCCACAAATGGAAAGGGATACACTGCATAGGATTTAATCCTCGGTGCAGGAGCATGCAGGAAGCACTCAGAGCTGGAATATCCTGTTTTAGCCATCGGATGCTCTCAGACAGCACCGGGGCACTTAGCAAGGTGCTTTAACAGGTACTAAGGAGGACAACACACCAAACTGTGTGAACGGGGTGTAAATGTTTAATGCTCATCCACGAAGTCTCACCTAGAAAAATCTGTGCAGTGCCCTTAACAAAGCTGCATGACAGACACTTGGAAGAACAACAGGAGACTAAGAAACTCAGTGATCTGGAAATATTTTAACCCCTCTCCTATCTGCGGATGTACAATATCAATCTCGACCCCCTTGTTGCTTATTTGAAAGAAATATGTGGCGCCTGGCGTATCAGAGCACAGTCTGCGTGCAGCTGGATCCTCTCCCCCCTTCTACCCCCATCCCCATGCAGGGTTTGTTTTTCCCCATTTATCTTGGCCCGGGTAGTTTGGGCTTTGGGCTGATTCACCCCCTGAGCTTCCCTCACGTCCCGGAAGGCATTTCATTGCCTTTGGTTTCTTGCAGAAGGGTCTCTGCCACCAAGGGTTAATTATCCAAAGTATGAATAGTGGCATAAACAGGGACATTAAACAAGACAAGGAATTATCTCTAGTGGTCATTAAGTGTTGAAGAGTTATTCAAATAGGATCGAGTACCAAGTGCTTCCTGGTAAGTGAAGGTTCCAGCAAAATTGTCAGCCTCCATCCACCAGGAATTGTGCCCAGGTAGACATCCCGCTGCAAGCAGAGTCACCAGTTGCGCTGCTGGAACCCAGGGCTGCACCCCAGGGACAGGCAGCGTGTCACTGCGGGCGCCCACGGCTGCACCCCCGGGACTGGATGCGTGTCACTGCGGGCACCCACAGCCTCCCCCACAGCAGAGCGCGCGTCGCAGTGACTTTCCCAGCCAAACGAAACCCTTTGGTACCATGGGGCATCACCCCTTCCCCGGGCAGCCCGGAGGGCCCAGGTAGGGCAGGAGAGGAGCGGGGTCTTCCCCCTGGACTAGGGCACCTCCCGGGGGGCGAAGGGGCGAGCCCGGGACGGGCCATGCCCGGGGGCGGCGGCGCTTCCCGATCCGGCGCCGCGTTTTGCCGGCGCAGCAAGTGGCGGAGGAGGAGGAGGAGCGGCGGGGGGAGCACGGGGGAGGAGGAGCCGGCGCTCGGCCGGGCCGCTCCCGCCCCTCAGCTGGGAGCCCGCAGCCAGCGGGTGCGAGCTGCAGAGCGGAGCAGGCGCCGCGCCGAGCCGGGATGCGGGAGCCGGGCATGGGGTAGCCGCGCTCCCCAACCATGTAGGCGAGCCCCGGGCGCTGCTCCCATCGCTCCCCGCCGCCTGCACCGCGATCGCTCCGGGCCGGGGGGGACCATGCGGAGCGCCCCGGTCGCCGCGCTCCTGCCGCTGCTCCTGGGGCTGCGGCTGCTGCTGGGCGGCGGCGCCGCGGCTCAGTACTCCAGCGACCTGTGCAACTGGAAGGGGAGGTGAGGCGGGAGCCCAGCGGGGAGCGGGGGCTGCCGCGGCCATCGCCGCCCCCGCCGGGGGAAGAAGTTGGTGCCGAGTACAAAAGGGGGACCCTCCCGCCGCGGAGCGCGCAGGGGCTGCGGTGCCCGGCCGGGGCTCGGGGGAGGGAGCGGCACACGGCGCAGAGACGGCTGGGGGCGGCTCTGCCTCCTCCCCGGCGGGGAGGGATGGAGGGGCTGCGGCGGGATGGGCTCTCGGCGGCGGGATGGGCTCTCGGCGGCGGGATGGGCTCTCGGCGGCGGGCTGGGCTCTCGGCGGCGGGATGGGCTCTCGGCGGCGGGCTGGGCTCTCGGCGGCGGGCTGGGCTCGCGGCGGCGGGAGGGCGGG